>VWZD01007162.1:408045-492811 GCA_013396695.1 Sakesphorus luctuosus
GCCCCAAGAACGCCTGGCGCCCCGCCGAGAACTACCCGCCCGCCAAGAGCTACTCGCAGCCCTCCCAGAGCATCCCTCCTGCCGACAGCTACCCGGAGCCTAAGAGCTACCCTCCTGCCAGCAGCGGCACGCAGCCTGCTGAGAGCTGCCCTCCCGCCGACAGCTTCTCCCAGCCTGCCAAGAGCTACTCGCAGCCTGGGAATTACCAGCCTGCTGAGAGCTACTCAAAGCCCGAGCAGTATTCCCAGCCCACCGAGAGCTACTCTTCTGCTCAGAGCTACCCCCAGGCTGATGCGTACCCGCCTGCCGAGAGCTACTTACAGCCCGAGCGCTACCTGCCCCCCAATTCCTACACATCCCCTGCTGCCTGGCACCCGCCGGCCTACGGAGCGCGACCGCAGGGTAATTTCTCCCAGAAGTGGCAAGGCAAGCAAGTGCCTGCGTTTGGTAAACGCCCAGAAGAAAATAACAAACCGAAGGTATGGATTGGGGTCCCCAGCACTAGAGAGAGATGGAGCTGTTGGAGCGTGTCCAGGGGAGGGCCACAAAAATGATCAGAAGGCTGGAGCACCTCTCCTGTGAAGTGAAGGAGCTGGGGTTGTTCAGCCTGGAGAAGAGAAGGCTCCAGACAGACCTTATAACAGCCTTTCAGTACCTTAAAGGGGCTTACAAAACCGTGGGGAAAGACATTGTAGTAGGGCCTATAGTCAGAAAACAAGAGGTAATGGCTTTAAAATGAAGCAGAGTAGATTTATATTCGACATAAGGAAAACTTTTTTTAGCATGAAGGGGATAGGAGGCTGGCACAGGTTGCCCGGAGAAGCTGTGGATGCCCCATCCCTGGAAGTGTTCAAGGCCATGTTGGATGGGGCTTTAAGCAGCCTTGTCTAGTGAAAGATTGCCCTGCCCTGTGGCTGGGGGGTTGGAACCAGATGATCTTTGAGGGTTCCTTCCAACCCAAACCATTCTGTCGTTCTGTGATGGTGACAGTGTTTGTGGGTCTTGCCCCATGGTACTATGGCGATCCCATACTTTAGTCCAGCCTGCCAGTCCTTACAAGAGAGCAAACGTAGGACAGTCTGTAAATCTTGAGCATGTTTAAAGATACATTTCAACCAAATTCTAACACAGGTTGATGTTGCAAAAGCCCTTACTATGGTGATGCCCGAGGACCTAAATTACATGAGTGATCTGTAATATCATCAAGACCAGACAACCAGAGGACACTGATGTGGGTACTGGGAGAAGGAAGTATCAGTGCTGCCTTCTGAACTTGCACATGTCATGTGAGGACAGTCATAGTCTGTCTGATAGGGAAGAGACTCAGGGCTGTAACCTGCTTTGCTTCACAGCCCTCATTAAGTCTGTGCCAGCCTGGTACCTTTGCAGAATAATTGATTCAAAAGTGGTAGTGGAAAGAGATGAGTGGAGGGCACTTTGTTTAGAAGGTAAGTGATTTGAACTTCACTTTCATGTTATGCTAGCTTATCTTTGAAACTTCTGAAATGTGTAACTGATGGCTTTATTAAGAAAAATATTCATAATAGTGTTTCACAACTAATTAAAAGTAGGTGTATCTTGAGATTATTTCTTCTTTTTTTTTCAGACCAAAAAGAAGAAAGAACCAGTTTTCTCTCATTATTGTGATACCTGTGACCGCGGCTATAAAAACCAGGAGAAGTATGATGAACATATTTCACAGCATAAACAGGTTGAAGAGTTTGGCTCTTTTATTCACACTTTGATTTTTAACTTTCTGCCTGATAAGTAGTTATCTATAGTCACTCTTTGAATGGAAGACTTAGCAGAGAGATTCCAGACCTATGCAAAGTATTAGTGGTGAACTTTTTTTTCTGAATGCTGTGTGTAAGGGAGGTTTTAGTTGTATTTTTGGTTTTATTATTGAAGTATTTTTAAATGTTTTTCTTCTGAAGTATTGGTAAGTGATAATTAATTGACATCAGTATAGCAGCTACAATTTTTGTGTGTAAAACATTTTAAAAATCCACTCCTTTATTGCAAAGAAGTATCAAAATTTGAAAATTTTGCTCATTTTTCTCTTAGGTAGCTTCACATTATCTCCAGTTATGAGAAACATTGACTAAACTGGTTTTTCTAAAGTCAGATGAAATTTAAAAGTGCATTATCCCTTCTTACTGTTTTTGCAGTCAACTTTGTCTGGAAACTGAATAGCTTAACCATCCTGTACAATAAACCATACAGGCATCTGTCACTGAGTTTGTTTGTGTTGAAATGGTCATTTATAGTTTGTGTAATTTGATGTGTTTTGAGTTCACCCTCTTACCTTGCAGTGCACAGAAGAAGGTTGCAGTTTCAGTGCACATGAGAAGATAGTTCAGATACACTGGAAAAATGTAAGTATCCCTCTGGGCCCAAAACATGAGTCCATGCCATCTTTACTGTAGTCCCTTTTCTTATTCTTTGCTAGTTTGTTTTCATTCATCTGGAAAGAAAATCTATCATCTCTGAGCAGAACCTGTTTTAAGACAAGTGGATGAAAATACATTGAATATTATGGAGTTTTTTTAATAGATGAATTTTGTCATCACTGTGTGCGGTCTCACCACTCTTGGAGGTGAAAGTAGTGTGATACCACTATAGGTGACATGCTTTTTTCCCACTTTTTTCCTCTTTTTTTCCTTCCCCTTTTAAACACTTATGAAATACTTTTTCCTTAGGCACATGCACCTGGTGCTAAAAGAATAAAATTAGATAGTCCAGAAGAGATTGCTAGATGGAGAGAAGAAAGAAAAAGGTAAGACTTGTGGCCTGTGAATTTGTTTTACTGTGTGATCATTAGATGACAGATGAAGGGCAGTAGCAACGTCCTTGCTGCTGTTCCATTGACCCTGCAAAACTCCTACAGTAGTGATCTGTGTCAGAGTGTGAGCTGCACAGACTATAATAATTTGGAATATTATGATAGAAGGCAAAGTATCATCTGAGAAGGAGGTAGCTTTCCCAGATATTTGAATTTGTACCTGAGGTTAGGTGAATGTCTCATTCCTCTTGGCCTGATTACTCATTACATTTTAGGTCAGAAATGTGTGTTTTTCTAGTAGCTAAAACATCTGGAGCTATTGTATTGACTATAATTGCAATACATCTCACTGTGTGCAGATTTGCACAGCCTAAGTTGTCCCACTAGGCTGCAACAGGGAGTTTTCCTAATTTTTTAAGGACTTTCTGCATTCCTTGATTCTTTTCTACTGAAAGAGATCAGCAACAATGGTGTTGTCTGAGGTAGTCTAATTGTTTGTAGGGTTCAAGGTAGAGTTCTCCTGTATGCAATATTTCTCATTATTTCTCATTCTGTGATATGAAAACCTATAACTTTTTCTTTTGACCAGGATTGAAGTGTTTAAAAATTCATACTTCCATACTTCTGTCTCCCAGATTTTCTTTTTCCGCAGAGTTGAACAAATTAAAATCTGCCCTTTTCCAGCAGGCTTTCCTCACTTCTGTTCATGACTTATAGTCTTGTGAGTGATCAGTGCATGGGTTTTGTTTCTCTGAGCAAGAGTCCTATATGCAGAGTGGGTAGTGATACAAATTTAATTTTGAGATCAGTGGTGATGAGCTAGGACAGTGCACTGATAGCCTGTTTTTTTAGTGAAAATAAACCTAATTCTCTGATGCAGTCTTACTGATGAATCCAGCTTGTGGAAAAGCTTGTATTAACAGAAAGCAACGTTAATACATTCTTGCTGTGTACTTGACTTCCATTGATAGGTTTTTATACAATGTTTTTGTTAAAAAAAAGAAATGAGTGGAATGTGTGGTAGAATATTTTTTTTGCCTCCCATCACTTTTTCCATAATTCCTACCAAATCACATCCTTTTTTAGGAAATTAAGATAATCCATAAGTTCTTTTTTTATATATCCTTTTGCTGATAGATAAACAAGACATTATTTTCGCTCATGTTTAAAAGTTTTGATCTGTGCAAATACAAGCACAGATGTTAGATTAGGCAAGTTTATTCTTAGGTTAGTTTTCTTCCTAGGATTTCCTTTTATTCGAAAGATACTTAAGGGCTTAGTTTTTATTTGTTTTCAATCTACTCTTGTGTTTTTCAGTGACCTGCATCCAATTTTCTAACAGTAGCTCCAAGGAAAAAGACCAGTTCTTATGTATAGTTTTTGAGTGAGTCTTTGCTACTCATTTTCAAGTTTTGATACACTTTTCTGTTTTGGGAGGTGTTCAGGAGAGTTCCTGTCTAGTGATTGAGGTTTAAGTGTTGAAATGATGTTTAAGGCGTACATGTCAGTGTGTTCTCATCTCTTTACTAGAACATTAGGGAAGTAGGAATTGAATGTACAATCATGATTAAGGTACTGTTTGCCTGGGGAGTGGGTGCTGTGAGTCACAGCAACCTTTACAGTGAATGATACGGGTGATGCTCTGCCTGAGATGGTTTTGCGGAATTTCTAGAGAATCTTACAGTAGATACTGTTGGTTTTTTACAGATTAATATAATTTGGTTGTGGTATAACATTGGTGAAAGTCTTTTCTTGCTGCAGTGCAGTAAAATCAAAGGAAATCAAGTGTTGTGGTCACAACCACCAACTAGAACAAGCAAGATGGGATTAGGACTGTCTAAGCCAAGGCCACTAGATGGAGTAGTGCTGTGCAGTATTTTGGTACTTCAAGCCTTCTGTGGGCATCTTATTAAGCCGTGATGGATGGGTATAGAATGACTACCTGGGTGGCTTTTGTTACTCTTTGTACAGCAAGGAAGTGTATGAGCATCCTTCTTCTTTTAATTAAAAAAAAAAAAAAGTGGGTGGGGGACAGAGAGAGAAAGCCATCTGGAACTTTTGTGAAGCTTTAATTGGGTTGCCAGCAAAGCATCGGTTTAGTACGGAAGGTCTGTTGTTGACTCACAGTAAACATTGCACTTTACACAAAAAAAGGACACCAGAGGGAGTCTGAGCTATTAAGCAGTCTTGGCTTATGGTGACAGGAAAAACCCTCTTTCTTTCTAGAAACTCCAGTCAGAGCTAAGAATGAAACTTCTTAGGTCATTAGTAGTTTGTTTCTAATTATGTTGCAGTGATTTAACATGTATGTTTCTGTGCTGGATCCTGTCTTGCTTGTTCTTTCAGCCGTTATAAATAATTACTTACAGAGCTGAGATTTTTCTTAGTTAGGTGCTGTGTTGCTCAGTTGTGTATCCTGCTTAAAATATTTTAGGTAGAGCCTGTGTTTAAAGTGCAGCCTTACTCATGTAGAGGGAAAGGAAGGGAGAGAGATGGTAAAGAGTATCTCTGGATGAAGTATCCTGGGTTGGAATGCTATTTCCCTGTTGAACCTGCTGAGCCAAGCAATCTAATTAAGCAAACAGCAAGAGAGATGAGGTTCCGTGGTATCTTAGGCTTTCCCTGTGTTTTGCAGGCAGATAGTTGTGAAGTCTGACATCAACTTTTCTTGTTTCGATTTATCTTGTCCTTTCTAAGTGTTGGGAAATGTGCCGTTTTCAGCATATTTTTTCTTAAACATGAGCTTAAAGGGAATTATCTGCAGTTACTTTCCTTGATGTGTCAGAATGAGATACTGCTGTCTTCTCTTCTTCCCAAGTGAGATCTGGGTCCTGCTAGCCCATCTGTTTCTCACCAACTCTTTTTGAGCAAAGGTTATTGGTAAGAATGTGTCAAGGCTGCTCTAGTGTTAAAGCAAATCGTTGAATGTACTGTTGCTTAGGTTCTAATACAACATTGGAAGATTTTTGTTGATCTTGTGTGTTGCTTGTAAATTCTCCTCCTCCTCCCCCCCCCCCGCTTTTTTTAATCTGTTGGGATTGGTTTGTTCAGATAGGGATTGTCTGCTGTATTTCCTTGCAATATATCTCATAGGCTGAGCATGTGTTTAATGAATGAAGTCCAGTACTGTTAACCACACCACTTTTAATTAATTTGTGGTTCTCCAGTTGAACAATGATAATTCTAGACTAGCTTGGAATACTTCCTGGTGTTGCATTCAGAGTAGCTAAGTGTGTAATATGAAAAATAATTTCTTAGTACCTGGTAAAATAGAAAAGGCAAAGCAAAGTAGAAGGAATGTGTTGGTAAACATAGATACAATGAAGTTTACTCGGATCTGAAGGGATGGATTAGCAATAAAACTGCCTCAGCTGACATGGTAAAATCAGATGTGAGAGAGTTAAATCAAGATTTTATCACCTCTCTGTTGGGTCTCTTTGTTCCTGTTGGGTTTTCCATGTCCCCTTTGCTGTTGGTTGTGCATATGCAATTAAGACCAACTCAGATTATTGGTCACAGTGCTGTTCCTGTTCAGATAAACTTGTGTAACTCTTGACTCAGAAAGTCATTGTATGAACTGCTGTAGAAACTGGTCTCTTTTCTGTTAGACATGGGACAAGCTGTGGTTTTTCATTACTTGCTAAGAGTAAGTTTACTCCGATGTTTATGTGAGGAAGATAAAGTATGCTGGTCTATAAAAAGAATGTATGGGTGTGGCTAGTGCATTCACTGATTGAAATAAAAAATCTATTCACTACAACATACATGTTAGTGATTATGTTTACTGTCACCATTCCCTGCCTCTGGAAGCTTAGAGTAACCTTTACCTCATGTTTCTCTTTGTTGGTGTATATGTACTATACTCATCTTAGCCTGAAAACTGGTTTTCTGGTGTTATTCCGACAATTTACACTGTAAAACTTCCAATTTGGATTATAGAAGTGTCTATGGTTGGAAACTAGAGCTGTTCTGAATGGGGCTGTCTTCTCAGGCAGTACGGGCTTCATGAAATCTGCTGTGCCAGACTGTCACATTCTGCTTTAACTCTCTTTTACAGTAAGTTGCTTAGGTTTGTAAAGCCTTTGTGGGGATTCAAGCTCTGACAAGCTGTTTGCAGGACATAAGCATTGGGCTACTGTTTCTGCTTCGGTCGTGTTTGTAGGTAGCATTTTAAGCACCTCATTTTGTTAGAGGAGTAGGAGGTAATGCCATCTTCGAAGGGTTCAAACCCAAGTCAGCTCATTAGGTTTAAACCCATGGCCTTTTGTTCAGTCAGTATAGGTTTTACCTTCTACATTGTCACACCCATGTTCAGGAGCAGTCTTGCTGAATTTAGCCTTCCTGAATAAGAATTCTCTATATAAAAAGGTTAAATTCCTCTTTTTCTGATTTTTGAGCTCTCTTGGAGTACTTTGTGGCTGTCCTTTAGATAGTGAATTTTACAAAGTCTGCCATAAAGCAATACCTCAAGGCCTCCACATAGGGTCCAGTTGAATTTCCCTGCCTCCATGAGTAGATCTAGCCAATGCTAGGTGGTACACAGACCTCTTTGTGCTGGGGCTCCTGTACCTTAGGAGTTTTGGAGTTGCTCTGGGGCTGATACATTGGAGTGGGCGAGTAACTTTGGTCTACACTTCTTTGGTCTCCTTGATCCTTGCAGGGTCAGCTAGAGTTAACTTGGCCCACTAGGTCCCACTATGACCCACTGGTGGGCTTAACCCAGCCTTGTGACACAGCAGAGCATCCGGGAAGGAGTGAACCCAGTCTACCATATACCAAGGCTGGTGACCTTGAAGGTCTAGAGCTTACTGCCCACCACGTCCTTAGATGGAAGAATAAACTTGCAGGTGCTCATTCTGAATGAAATTAAATACTGCATGTGTGCTCTCAGAATAGGTACATTTTCTGCACCAGTGAGTAAAATGAGAAGAATTGGAGAAAATAAACAGGGCCACCACAGGTGCCTTCAGGTGTGCTCCTGCAGGCGTACCTGGACTTGCGACTTGAGCTCTTGCCAGCTGTTAGTTACTGCTTGTGTCAGCTGGAAGAGTGGTTTAGGAGAAATCTGTCGATCTTGGCAATGAATTGCACTGAAAGTGTTCACGCAGTCCATTGCAGTGGCTTGGTGGAGGGAGTGGTAACTCATAGGAATGAAAGTGGGAGGCATTCATGTCTCAAATCATGTTGCAAGAGCATGTCTGAATATGTCCTTAATCAGCATAAGTACTGGAACACTATGAAGACTCCTTTGTTCTAGGATTTAGGGTCTTCCCTTATATTTTAAAAAAGCCATTTTGTATGAAAAGCTTGGGGATTTTTTGAGCATAACTACTTATTTTATAACTCACTCTTCTCCTGTGAACCTTTATGTGTGTGAAGGAAAGCACCTTATCCTAAAACTGTGGAGAGGTCCCAAGCACAGGGATCTTTGTCAATGCAAAGCTCTTGAGATTAAAGAGTTTATTGCATGTTTGCTGTGTGCTGGGAGTGTTATAACAGGGATGAACAAGTGTGACTAACAGGGAAGAGCAGAGATAAAGCAGCACATCCCTGTACTCAGTTGAGCTGTATGGTGGATTTCTGGGAGAAATGCAATGAAAATAGATCTTGACAGCTCATATTCAAATCCTCTTAAAGCAGAAAAATTCTGTAGTGTGTTTGGGTTTGTCTCATATGAAATGGTTCTCTTTTTCCCCTGGTATGTGGTTGAAGCTGTCTTGAATCAATGTGACACATAACATTCATGCTGTAAATGGAGAAAATGCACATTATAAGATTATATATTTAAATAAAGATATGTGCCTTTTTTGATAACTATATGCAGTGAGAAGCTGTTCTAAGTTTCTCTTTACTCTGTTTTAGTAGACATCAAATATTTATACTTTGTGTTTCCACCCAGAAGCTGAGGGAGTATGTGCATGTGTTTCTCATTTACCACCTTTATCTCAAGCACTGGGATTTAGCTAAAGAATGTTTGCAGAGCAACTAGTGTAGCCATTTTTGGGCTCTGATGGTGAAAAGCCTCCTCTATGGGCTTTGCATATTAGAACCAGTGTGGCATTTGTCTGTAGGGAAGGATGTTAAGGGAGGTGGGGAATGGAAGAAAGGGATGGTTTGGGAGATTGTTATAACAATAGATTTCCTTTGATGTGCATGACTTAGCAATTTTTCTTGAAGCTGGAATTAAAAAGGGGCAGTAATTTTGGTGAACTGGAGGTCAGTGTGGAAGCACAGTGCTGAATATTTCTTGAGGAGAAACTTGTGTGCTTTTCCCAAACTTTCACATTTAAGCAATATTGTGCACCCAGAAGCTGTTCCTATAACCTTTTTTTTTTAATATTACAAGAACTTAACTGTTAGTTTGCTAAAAGCATGTTGTACCTTTCAATGTCATTCAAATAACCCAACTGAAGCTCTATAAAAATAAAACTGGAGGACCAAATGATGCTGTTATGTGTTGGGACAAGCAGAGCGTCCATGACTGTAACCAAACTGTCTGTAGCTTGTTTAATGGGTTGGTAAATCTAAGCATGATAATTTAGTAGAATTTTTTTTTAATCTGGATATGTAGTCATGAATGTACTTAGGTTTCTTTTCCTCACTAGTGCCTTTTTAAAAGAGAGGAACAGTCTGTTAAGTTTCCATGAAAGGTTTTAAAAATCTGTCATGTTTATGGAGGAAGCTGGTTCAGTAAAGGGGGAATTGAGAAAGTACAGTGAACCCTTTAAAGGCCAGTGAAATTTTTTTGTTCCTTCTAGAAATTTTCCTACGTTGGCCAATGTTGAAAGGAAGAAGGCAATGCAGGTGCAGAAGGAGGAAAGGGGAGAAGTGCTGACTACCCAACAGTTCGGGTAAGTGTTTCAAACCAAGCGTGTTGCTTTCCTCCTTCACAAGTGTGTTCTCTTACTGTGGCCTACCAGCACGTACTGCTTCCACTGTATACACCATCTGCCCTTTAACAGAGGACAGGTCATTTGACAAACTGCAGATGCAATAGTCTTTTGTTTACTTCATGGTGCTTGAATGTGCACTTCATTTTAATGAAACAATAACTGTATTAAAGATATGGTATTCTTGCTTAATTCTGTACTCTGGCTTGTTTGAGAAAGCCACATTATAGTGGCCATTCATGAGATCAGTGTAACCTTGGTATCTGAAAGAGTAGTAATGGGGGCAAAAGTCATGCAACATAATGAATGCACATGCTCTAATCCTTTAATGCCTGAAAATGGCCAAGAGAGATTTTATGAGCAGATTTGGCTTCTTAATCTCTCCTTTCAAATGATAAATCAATAATCAGGTGAAGAGGGCAGAAAGATTTAACTTCATTTTCATATAGTTTTCATTATTACTTAAGTAGTGCTGCTTCTTCTACCCTTCATTATCTTTATCTATCTGCTACCATTGTTCTGAGCTAGTACTTATTCATCTTGGATTTTTATCCATTCTCTCCCTTACAAATTACTTTCCAGTATGGTCATTGTTAGGTGGAACCAGGTAACTTCATTAGCTTTACTGTAGGACCTGTGGGAAGAATTTTTTTTAAAAAACATTATAATGAGCCACGCTCTTGAAATATCACTTTTTTTAACTAGAATGACTGCACTGGAAGGCAGGAGCAGACTCAGTCCTAAGGGACTCTTGCTAAATGGCATTTTCTGCTGCATGGAAGTGAAGCTGGGGCTTGTCTAGCTTTTTCCTTCTTTTTGAGGGCGTGGTGCCAAACAAAACAAAACTTGCGCCACAGTAAAATGGTTGAACTAGTGCAGAATAAGAAGCCAGTGTCACCAAATCACGTTGGTGCAGCACATACTTCAGAAGATACAGTACTTACCTGCCCCCTCCAACTGATTGCCTTTCATAACTTTGAAAGGAAAGATTTATAAAAGACTGAAGTAAAACTTCCCTCAAAGTATATAATGTTGCAGAAGTGCTTTGGACCTGAGAAACCAAACCTGGGCATTGAGACGGAAGTTGCAAACACGTGTAGTACTGTGTTTGGAGATTCTTATGAACAAAGATGAGTTTTCCTTGTCACAGTAGCAAACTGGTATCTACAGGTTTCTTTGCTAACTGCTGTGGCTGTGAATCCAGATACATTATGTAGTCTTAATTGTCCATCAGCAATTCCATGCTATTACATTTGCTAGTAGCTTTGTATCTGGAAAATTGTTGGGGGAAAAAAAGCCCTCAAAAGTACAGATTGTTTGCTTTCACTTAGTGGCCTTTTACTCTGGTTGATTCTAGCAATCTCTTTTTTTTCCCCCTCCCTTTCCTGAGCTGCTAGCAGTACAGACTTGATGAACTGTCCAAAAGCTGTCATTTCTGCTTTGTTATCAACAGTAAAGGTTCTGGAATTGGTGCTTATCTGGCACATTTAGTGATGCAGAAAGCAAAAATAGAATACAGCTTGTTCTCTGCAAGTGTACTATTAAAGCAAATAGCTAAGTAAGATTTAGAAAGGATTAGATACTTAACACTTCTATGTTGCTTTCCATTTGTGGTTGTCTGAAGTGCTTTACAACTGCTAATTCTCAGCATCCCTGTGTGTAAGATTAGAGATGCAGAAGGACCACTTTGGAAGTATGTATGGTGTCTTGCAACAGTGGAGTAATAGAGCATGGCTCTCTATCCCCTCTGAATGGGAAGTGGAGAGTAGTGTATCTTTCCCAAGGGAACGGCAGAAGACAAATGCCTGGCTGATATTTGTGACCTTGGGGTTTCTTTCTGAGTGTTTGAGGCCCCAGAGAACTTGAAACAACTGGAAATGTTTTTAACCGTTGGTCAAGGACAACACCTCTGTGTGTCTGTTTGCTCAGTATCTTTTAGGTTATTCAGCAACATGCTGAGTTTAGAGCCTGGTTGTACAAATTCATAAATGCAGTTTCCTCTCTATGTGGAGTTGAATTTTAGGAGCTAATATTAGCCTTCTTTTGTGGATGAGAGACTCATGCACAGGAAGGGGGTGGCTTGCCACTTGTGCCACAGGAGCCCCGTAGTGGGTGACGCTATCAGGGCTGAGTAATCGGTGTTAGATGCTGTCATGAAATGGCTGGAGAGTGAAAGTAAATATGTTTTGTTGCGATATAAAGTAATTTTGAGTGCTATGACAGGCCATGTTCTCTTCTCAAGAAGGACTTAATTAGGCGGGAAAAGCATGGAAGTGAGGAATGCTGGTAATGGAAACATTTCTGTACAAGCAAAGTAGTGAGTGGCTTGGAAGGGCTGTGTGATGGAGACCTAGAAAAATTGCATAGGTGGAAGAGGTGAATAAGGTGTAGTTACATGCTGTTTCTTGTAACTCAGTAAGGATGGGGGTACCAAATGGCCGGTTTAGATGTCAGAATGAAGACAAACCAAAAGAAGTCCTTTCTCACAACAGAGCATCCCCACAGCATGAGGTGCATGGTTGACTGGGGGTGATGGGACCTCTGCTATGCTGTAGGCGATCAGAATGAACCATGTGGCTCATACAGAAAAGTAGATCTTGTGTGTTTTTTGCTTTTGTAATGTACTGATGATTAGTTACAATCTTGTTTTGCCGAATTAAGTTTCCGTTCCTTAAAAATAACTGTTTTCAGGAAACTTGGGTTGTCCCTTCTTCATTTGCTTTTCTGTCTTGGTAACACTTATATCAGTAGAATTTGTCCAGAGTTTGTTAAGCTTTCCAGGTATCTTCTTATAAACATGTTCTATGTTTATAGGATAACCTAGAAGATTCTAAAATCATGGAAGATAAGTGGAACGAGCATACTGTGCTCTTACTTATTTTAGGACTCATTCTTTTTAAAAATTCTTTATCCTGATAGACATTTCTTTTACTCTTTTTCCTTGGATGGAAAAGATGAATGGCATGTTAGTTGGAGGCAAGCGTAGGTACTTATTGCAGCTGATGGTCAGATGGCTGAATGGATTTGGTGCCGCAATGTTGTTACAGTAAAATCAAAGTGAGCAATTCAGATCTATAGAAAGCCCTGGGAGACTCAGCTATCAGCCAGAAGCGGCAAGGAGCTCAGCCATTGCTGGCTGATAGGGAGGAGGTTACTCCCCAAGAATTCACATAGTAGGAAAACACAGTTCTCTGCAGGTGCACGAAAATAGCCAGGATGAAATAATATAAACATGGGACTTGTGAGAGATAGGTTCTAACCAATTGAAGTTTCTAGCGTGGTGGTGTGGTAACTCTTTTAGCCAATAAGCTGTAGTTCTAACCCGATATAAACTGTGTGCTAGGTCTAATAAAATGTCTTCACTTAAATCCTATGGGTTTTGTGATGTGAAGTCCTTTCTCCGCCGCGAACTTTGTTTACTTTACCGCAAGATGCTTCTCTGAGCTGTAACAAGAAAAAGGAGACTTCATCAGTTGAAGTATGCTTACGGTAGATGCCTTCTTTTTCATTTCATGTTCCCACTGTTTTGAATTACTTGAATGCTTAATCCAAGGGTATACTTGTTGACTTCGTTATCGGAAGTGAAAGCGCCATGTTCTTACACTATAGATAATCAAGGAATTTGATTAGCCCACATACCCTTAACCTTGTTAAAAACTAAAAGTCATGAACTTCAAACTGTTCATTCAGAGTTCAGCTTTGTCACATTGCTCTGCCAGTGAGATGAGCTGTGACTGCCTCTTGTCTGTCACCATGTATTTAGCTGAGCTGGTCTAAGTCCTGGCATCATTCTGTGCTGCTGAACCTTAAATGTGGGCCTGAGCCATTTGGTTACATCAATTGATTTTATTCTCAAAGCTTATCACTGAGCTTTGTGTTTCTATTCTGCAGCAAAATGAAGGGGATGTGGAAACCTCCAGAAAATGGAGAGGCTCCTGGTCATCAAGGAAGACACAGGAAAAGACAATGGCGCCCATTCTGGAAGAAATTTAGGAAAAATGGTGGGGATCATCATGTACATAGGACTCAAAATGAAGCCAATGGACCAGAAAACAGCACGTGTGAAAAGGAACATGAAAAACAAGAGTCTTTGGCAGGTCAACCTTATGAGAAGGACGTGGACCCTCTCAGTATTCTGGCAAACGGTGATGTTGGTAAGATGTAGGAACTTGGAGAACTTTTATTTTAGATAGTTGTTTCAAGTATAGATTCTGAGACTTCTACTTGCTAGTCACTGTTTTGGAAGTCTGACATAAAGTTTGTGTGTAGCGTTGCACATTTTGTAGTAAAATACTGCATAATAGTGTAAGGGACATGCCCCAACTTAAATTGCTAAACTAACATGTAAAATAAGAAAGTATTTATAAAGCTAGGAGAAGAATAAATTTTCAACAGTCAAATTGTTTTTCAAAGACTTAAAAATTCCTTTGTCATTTTGAAAATAACGATATTTAGAATGTGAAAACAAATGGGTTTCCTTGTGTGAGTTAAACGAATTACTTAAAATGTCAGTATTTTTCTTACAATTCAGTTCTTTGCTCTATTATTACTCTTTATATTCTCCATATATGTGCTACTTAGTTTTTGGTTTGGTTTCTTTTTGGTGAGCATGTTTTGTTTCCACATGCTGGCAGCAATATAAATTCTTTGTATGTAGCTATTTATAATACAGTCAGCAGTGGTGCAGTACTCTCAGAATATGGCATGTAAGCTGACTTACACTCTGGCTATTTTTAGCAACAAGGGTAG
The DNA here is from genome assembly GCA_013396695.1 of Sakesphorus luctuosus. Classification (NCBI taxonomy): domain Eukaryota; kingdom Metazoa; phylum Chordata; class Aves; order Passeriformes; family Thamnophilidae; genus Sakesphorus; species Sakesphorus luctuosus. Next base: position 422,467 of record VWZD01007162.1, read on the forward strand.
AATACATCCCCTGGAAAGATGTCTGATGCTGAGTTTCTCTTCTTGAAAACATAATCTTCAATTAGTGGGAACAAGAACTCAGCATCCCTATGCAATTTGTTTATTGCTGTAATCTCTGCGTGTTGTGAAACTTAAGTATGCTTAAATATGGCTGTATTTCCCTGCAGCATCTGTGTTTTACCTAATGATAAAAGGGCTGATTATACCAAAGTACAACGAGTCACTTCTGTTGCCATAGGTAGCAAAGGAATGTGGTACTTGCTTAGTCCACATTATTAAAGCTAGTTGCAGTGTTTTTACTATTGAGAAATGTAGCCAGAGCAGCTAATAACAAGCACAGTGTAACTTAAGCAGAATTTTTTAAAAAATAATGCAACTGAAATCCATTATTTTAATGTATAGGTACATTTTTTGGAGTATTTAAACCTTTCTGACAGCAACAGCCCTTTCTCAGATAGAATGTATTTTTATGTAATGAATTTACTTAAGTTCTATCTAGCTGCTAGTACCTTCAAAGCTAAGAAATTGAATAGAAGATGGGAAAACAGAAGTTTCCTCTTAATTTATAAGCAGAAACAAGGTAAAGTGATAACCTGTCAGTTGTAAAATTTGGAGGGATCTACTGACCAGAAACAGTCATTTATACTAAGTAGTGCATAATGCTTCATCCAAACATGTAACTCTCAAAAAGAAAATGTATTTCAGTAAATGTGTTTTCCTAATTTTAGAAAAAGCAAACTAAAGATAGATATTTAAAATTTAATGAAAATAAAAGGGAAAGGCATGCAACCACAGTATGCACTCAACTCTTTGGATGAGACAGAAAAAAGCAGCTATGAATCAAAATAATTGGAAGTAAAAGGTACTTTATAATTGCCTAAGTATATGCAGGTGCTGTATGTTCTCCATTAGAAAAATACGCTGCATTTGGCATGAGCTGCCAATGTAATTGCAAACTGGCATGATTAGTTAATGAAAAGAGAATTTACCTTTCTCAAAAAATTAAGAGGTAAGTAAGTAGTTTAGATAAATACGTATTTATCAAAAAGTTGATTTAACAGACATGAGTTCCAATGAGTCAAACTGCCAATTATTAATGTTACATTACAAGAGAATAGAGGCATTTGTGATTTCAAAATAAAGATCTCTTAAGTACGCATTTCAGTAAAGTCTTGTAAAGAATTGTGAGGCAGCTTTCCTGCAGGGTAGGTGTAGACATAGTACAGGGGATGGGAAAGGGCACAGCTCTTTTACTTTGTGAAACTAAAATTGCAACTAGTCATTTTCTAAGTCTCAACATATTAGTGTTTCAAAATGCTTTTAGTAGTGGGAGGGGGGGTGTCTGTGTGTGTATATATATATATATATATAATACAAAATTTGTGTGCAGATGTATTACTAAAAAACATTTCCTAGTTTTCCTGATAACTGTGGCACTGTTCACTTGTGAGTCTTTCCAAAATTTTAGTTCATATGGATCCTTTGGTTCAAACTAAAGCCATCACAACATTACATGTTTATTTTTATGGATCTTTTTCTGCTTGGCCTCTGTTTTCCTAGTATCCTCAATTTCAGTATTTTTGGTCTGTTTACCTCCTGTCTTCCCAGTGTTCTCTTTTGGGTAGTCTGAGTAGTCTGAGACAATAATACTTCACTTGCACATGCATCCATAATTCTCTGCAGGGATTTAAGTATCATGGTCTGAAGTACTGCTGGAAACAGATCATCTAATTTTTAGGCTTAGTTCGCAATGTCTCTTATGAACTTTTCTACTATGCAAAAATGTATTTGCTCTTCAATTCTCACTGTGAATGATCAAAATTCTCCCTGTTGTTGTTGTTGTTGTTGCTTAGTTTTTTAATTGCCCTGACTGGGTTTTAAATCCTACTTCTCCACACCTCCCCTCCATAGGACTAAATCCAGCAAGTCTTCAAAATATATTATGAAATTCTCTCTCTCTCTCTTTACCTACATTAAAAACCTATAATTATGTTTGGTACATGAAGAAAGCAGCAGAAAGCTCCAGGTTGTGTTCAGGAAACTTTGTTCCCCTAACTTTGCTGACAGGACTGTAAGTCAGTGGAGATGCTGTTTTGCCACTGAATGTCTGTAGGGGGTAGAAAAATGTGGGGTTTTCTCTCAGTCCACCGTGTTGGGCAATGGTCCCCAACACCAGGCTTGTGTGGTGGTGAGGTGGGGATTTAGCAGCGAGGCTGGCTGTTGGCCTGCAGAAATTTTGGGAAAAATCCCTCTTGGCTTTTCTTTCCCTGCAGAATCTGACAAGGATGAAACAGCTGATGAAGATGGGAGGCTGGGAATGACAGTTGTTCCCAAGCAGGTGACCTCCGCCCTTAGTGCATTGTCTGTCAACTATGGTAGTGCATCTGACAGTGAGCCCGAAGGTACGTAGAAACACATCCACTGCCCTTCTCCTGTCTCTTTCTACCCTATGTCACACTGCACTGATGTGGACTGCAAGCAGGATGCATTGTTTTTGCTTGCCTTTTCTCAGCAGCATGTCCTGTGTTGGGAGGGCAGGCATAAAATGTCTTTGGTTAGGTTCTGTGTCATCGAATTTCCCAAACCTTTTTTCCCTCTAGTTGGGGAAAAAACCACAGCCTGTTTTCAGCCTTGTTTCAAGTCATGTTTGAATAGTGCCAGCAAAAAGCTGTTATGCTCACCCTGTGAATAATTCCGATATCCTTAAAGAAGGGCTTTTTCTATGGAAGTCTGCTGGGTGTTGCGGTAGGACTTGGAACTCCCTAGTACTTGGATTTTGTGGTTCTCTGAGTATATGGATCAGTGTATGGTGAAGATTTGCTGCTGCTTGTTTTTGCAGATAGTTGCTATGCCTCACTTGCCTGAGATGGCCTACCCAAAGCTAGAGAGCATCTAGCAGGCCATGAATTGAACTTGGGCATCCTCTGCCCTGACCATATCATGGTTTTCTCAGCAGCCAAATTTGCAGCAAGCTATAATGTGAAGCAGAAGTGATGTACTTAAGTGGTAAGAAGGCAGAGGTTTGAAAATCTCATTCAGCTCCTACTCCTTCTATTTCTCTTATTATGTTGCAGAATTTAAATATCTTGTTTTCCTTTCTGTGAATGTTAAGAGATTATTCTTTGTATTTAAAAAGAAAACCCCAACCAAACAAAACCCTCCCTTCCTTCAAGTAAACCTTGAACATCTTCACATCAGGTTATGTGATCAAGAATAGTACTAACCAGCTGCCAGTGCATAGGGATATAAGCATGTTAAAGAAGCTTTCAAGTTTGAGATGGAAGTGTGTTCTTTTTCTTTAAGAAATCCCTGTCATGACTGCAACAAAAGCTGAGAAGAACCAGGCTGCGCTCAGAAATACGCCTCAAACTACTTCTGTTCCTCAGAGTCGAAACCCAAATCAAAAACGTCCAGAACATGCAGGCACCATGTTAAGAAGCTCAAATTCAAATGCACGTTCCCCCAGAGGGCCTGGTAACAGGGGCAAGAAAACATTACCTCCCCGTCTGAAGCGCCGTCCAACTCTGCTGGAAATGGTAATAGTCTTAGTGCTAAAATAATGCCTCCTGTACAAGAGTAGAACTGTTTGTCAGTGGTTCTTCTCTTCCCTGCAGGAAGTTAGAGCAGTCTGTTAGCAGAGGGCCTGCCTTAAAAATAGTAAAGTGACTGTTTCACTTGGAGAAGGTGTAGATGCTTAAATAGACAAATTGAAATTTGTGTATGAATGATGTGCCTTCAGGTAATGACTGACTTTGGTGAGCAAGAGATGACAACTTAATCATGTGCCTTAAATGAGCTACACAAAGAACAAAACTTTTGTTCTCTCTTCCCTTCCCTGTGGTAGTATCCGGTAGGTTTTGTTTGTGTGTAATCCCATCAGCCTTGTTCTGATCTTCTTCTCTTTGCTCCCAGCTTTGCTGTTCAGCTGCCTTCCTCTGATAGAGGAGCTCACAGGGTTTTTTTCCACCTTCAAAAAGACCTTGTTGATAAGTATGTTGGTGACTTAAACTATAGTGTTGAGCTGCAACCTGTGTGCACAGGTGTTTCTTCTCTGTATGTATTTAGATCAGTCTGAGGAAAGGACAGCACTGCTAAAAAGCAGCAGGTTAGTATCTCAGAAGGGTAAAAAGAGGCTTGTAGGGATGAGTCCAAGGTGTTAAGGTTCTGTTCTTAATAGCAGTGCAAAGCAACTTATTTGGCCACAAAGCTCGATGGCTTTCTTTAGAAAGCTCCAACTAAACGTTGGAGCTTTTATTACTCAAAAGCAGTATCAGATAGGTAGACTACCTTTGTGATTCTGTAAATAATCAGCATGAAGCTCCCCCATCAAGGGAAAACTTGCTGTGGGCAAAACACAGGAGAAAACAGAGTGCCACTGACATCAGGGCTGTGAAATAGCACAGGATGTTTAGGCAAGAGATACATGATAATGTAAATCCCAAGCTGCAGATGTGGGAGAAATCCCTTGGGAGTCTTTTTAGCATAGAGCACCCCTGCTGCCAAGAATTAAAGTGCCTAGTGACTGAAAAGGAAGTGTTTGTCCTTTGTGTAGCTCTCTAAGCATGCAGTTGTCTTTATCTCTTGCTCTTCAAAGTAGCTGGTGATCAAAGCAGTGACGACTCTGGAATAAAGTCAGATGAAGTCTCACATGCTGAGAGAAGCTGGCAGAACATAGGAAACTCGAGCTGAAGTTTGCCAGTGTAGTCCATTTTTAAAATTACATTTTAGTGAGTTTTCTTTGCCTTTTAATGTTGCTCAAAGCTGTTGTTAAAAGGTATGTATTGTGGCTCTGAATCACGGAGGAGCGCCTGAGGTTTGCAGGTGGGCTTCCAGTGTCATCAGAAATGGTCAGTGTGTAACAACAAGCGTATATAACCTTGAGAGGGAGCAAGGCTGAAATTTTACAAAATACATCCAAAAAGTGAATTACAATGGTAAGGAAAGGATGTATCAATGAAATTATGCTTTTTTTTAAAAAAAAAGGGTGAGATAGTAGGAGAATATCTGCAAGTATCTGTTGGCAGTCATTCAGCAGTGAGCTGGAACACTACTAAAATATGTTTATTGTAGCCATGCAAACAGTAAGCGTCTTTAGTCATTCTCTATGCTGCCAAAATAAAAAGCTTGTGTAGTATCACTCCACTGATGCTCATTCCTGCATTAAAAATAGAATACAAAGATACAGTCTTTGATAGGGTGATGATGCATCCCATCTGCACCTTCATGTGGCCATTTGGGAATTCAGCAGTTTCTCCCAGTCAGACAAAGAGAACATCACTAAGCTGTCCCTTCTCTCCCTAAGGACATCTCTTAGTTCAAGTGGAAGGTTCCTGAAGGTTTATTTTTAGTTGTCAGCTGTTTCTAACACTTTGTAGCAACTAGTCTAAGTAGAAATATACAGACTTAAAAGTGGCTGGTTAAACCACTGTTGAAACTTATAACAACAGAAAAAGCTGCTGTGAGGCATTACAAGACAAATTTAGCCAAATCTCCTGCAATGTGTAATACAGCTCTCCTGCAAATGATCAGGTAGTTACAGATTTAGCCACTTGCTTCAAATTTTTTGTTTGTTCAGAGTATTATTCTGCTGATGCTTGCTATGACAAAAGTTCATTCAGCTCTTGGCTGATAGCTCTTTTTTTCCCTACTACCAAAATCAACTCCAGTGAGGTTATAGGAGATGAGGGAGGCCTCTAGCACTTTGATTAAGCTAGTAGACTTAGGCTAGGATTTTATAGCCCAAATCTGTTACTGCTGTTTAAATCCACAGTATATCTGGTACCTGATGAAACATGCCCTTTCCTTGTATTTATCTTTTACTCATAGGAGGTTTGAATTAAAAATGCATGGGATATTAAATTACAGATATAGCATAACTTAGAAAGTGTAAAAGATGATAATAGACTTGGTAAGTTCATGTGCTGGAATACTGATAGGAAACACTGTCATCACAGTCTACAGTCAGATAACTGGGGAGGAAATCCCTAGTATTTAGGTATATTCAGTGATCTCTGCCACCTGAGCAAACTCAGACTGACAGCTTAATCCAAAGATACCACCATATATGTCAACTTGATCTAGGTACCTTATTGCATTAGTGGTGCTAAACGAACAGTGCTTAAACCATGTGCACTTTGGGCATGTGACTGTTTTTCATCCTTTTTCATCCATAATGACTTGTGGCCATTATGAGCCTCTATCACTAGAGCAAACCAACCTGCACTGGTCTGGCAGCCTGCTGCTGCCCAGAGGGGAGCTGCCTCCTGCCTCCTCTCTGGGTGCCTGGTCCCACCTCTGTTATTCTGGGCCATTTGCTGACCCTGCTCAGTTTTTGATACACATTCCACCAAAACCCCACACAAACAGTAAAAAATCCCAGAACTCCCCACTGCTTACTGCTAATTGTCAGATTCATTTTCTCCTAACTGCTGAGTTGAACTGGGGCAGTAAGAGGTCTGATCAACATGCACTGATGTGAGGGAGGGGACAGCAAGCCCTTAGAGTACCCAGCCCAGCAAGCCTGAGTGGTAATGCTGTCAAATGTGCTTGCTGACTGCCAAAGGCCTGGTCAGATGGTGAGAATGCGGGAATACATGGCTTTCCCGTGCTGTGTCTGGAACAGCCGTCTCCAATCCTGTGTGTCCAGGACTTGTGTGAGAGAGCCGTCTTACTTAAATTCAGCAGTGTTGGAAATTGCTGAGTAGAGCCACTCATCTTGCTATGCTTGTATCAGCTCCAAAGCAGTAGAGGGAAATATGCATCATCTTCTCTGTTTTTATTTCCAGTTACTGGCCCAGGACATCCGACATGAAAGGAATGTGATTTTGCAGTGTGTTCGATACCTCATCAGAAATAACATGTTTGGACTTCATTTTAAAACAGCACCACAAGCTGAAACAGAAACTGAACGGTCCTCTACAACTACAACAGAGTCTTCAATGAACAAACTTGATGAATCTAATTGTTCTTGTAGCTCTGACCTTCAGTTAGCAGGAGGAAAAGAAGATGCATTAGTTATAGCCCAAGGTGAGAAAGAACGTATGGATCAGACTTCACAGATGGTTCATCTGGCAGATGAGGACACGTGGGAAACCCCATCAATTCAGTGTGAAGGAGCACCATAAAGGATGTCTGCTGTGGACAGTAGAGCCAAGACTCACATTTTCTACCTGACTGATGCTTTTTGGAAAGACACCAGTATAACAAAAATCATTAAAGTCCATACTGAGAGCTTTGAAAACTGCTTTCCTCATCTGTTCTGCCCAAAGTGGCCATTTCCTTGGAAAACGGCATCCATGTTCAGTAATTCCATTTCCCAATGGCACAAAGGCAGCAGTGGCACAGAGTACGACCTTTCCTAGTGTACGTGCAGATTGCAGATTCCCACTTTTGAGCTTCAGAGCTCCGATTATGAAATGTGTGTCAGTCCATCACCAGAGCCAATTAGTGTTGTGGTAGGATAGATGTTCATATGAAGTCATGGTCTGGTGTGTCTGGAGTATCTTGAGTGTCCAGAAGTATTTCACTGTAGTTTTGAAATGACAGTTCAGTGCACTTATTTTTTTACTTCAGCTGTTACAAGATACATGCAGTATAAATCTAATATATCCAGTGTAAAATAAAGAAATTAAATGGAAGATATAACTGACCTGGCTCGTAAAGTACTGCTTGCACCAGGCATCTCTTTCTGAGTTAATTTGTTAATATGAGAAGTGGAAACAAGGATGTGGACTGATGCAAGAAGCCTTTTTAAAAAATTAATAAAGATACTACAACGGCTTGCATCAGTGCTAGGTTGCTGGTTGACCTCAGGTACCCAGTATTAAGCCTTATGCCTTAACTGCTGTTAAAGTTATTGCCTGACAAATCTAACTCTTGAGGCATATCCTTAATACTACTATCAAAGTTTAGAAAACTTATCAAGAGTTATTGGTTTGTCCCCTTGTAATGTGCATTAGGAATTTATTAGTTGTCCTTCTGGATGAGTATCTTGCTTGCTACATCGTTATGATACTCCTACAGCACCCAATGACTGTTTTTTTCTTGGGTTTGTGCGTACATCCATAGTGTTGTGAACACTAAAAGAAAAAGGCATCAGCCAAGGTTTAGAAACACATTTAGTCTTTTGATTACATTGTGCATTTGTTTGCCAAAATGCTTCTTGTCAAAGGCAGGTGTTAGTTTGTCACATTGACACCAAAAACATGCCATGAAAATAATCTGTTCTCGAAACCTCCGCTTTAGAATCTGCGTTTTGTCTTTTAGTTGGGGTTAAATGTTGCATTTAAATCTCAGGGGCTACTTTTATTGTTCTCAGTAGATGTTTAGCCTTCTGTTCCAACATCTGAAACACGGAGTCTCACATGGGGTTTTTTATTGCCTAATAGCTATATTTTCCTTCCTTTACTTCCTTAACTTGTGCCACACATCTCATTTGTGGAGTATAGAAAACAAGAAATAGTTGAAAATTCTGTCCTGCTACTCCGCTATTTATAGCTACAGCTGCATATTGTGTTTGTAATGCACAGTCTAAATTTATGGAATTATATAAATATCAACACCCTTGTAAAAGTTGTGTGTCTCAAGAATACATGTGCAGAATAGAAGCAAGGATCATAAACATTTATATTTCCAAGGCAGATGATTCATTCTTCCCATGATGAATTCACGATCCATCTCCATCTCACTGACTTGCCTCTGGCACTTGGGCAGAACCTGATTTCAGAGTGGAGTGGTACCAGTGAAAGCGTGGGTAACAGCTGCAGGAAAAGAAATGGATGTCTTAAAATTGCTACTAAATTGCACTTTAAACAACTCTCTGTCCGTATTGAGGTGATGGCAGAACTTTTTTTGACTGTACACTCTGACCTTATGTTTAAAAAGACAAAACCTGTACCCTGACTTGGTTATACTGTGTCGTTATGACTTAAGAATATTAAACTTTCATACAAAACCAAAAACTTTGTCAGAAAACAATCTTCTAGAAGTCTGTTTCATGTTGGTAGGAAGAAGCGGGTTTCTTTAGAGGAAGATCTCTACATGGCATAAATCAGGAGTTTTAATACAGGACTTGTTACATACATGAAGAATGGCTATTTCTCTCCTAACAAACCATTTCTGCCAGCTCCTATAGCAGACACATGTAGGCATACACTGCAGTCTTGTTAAGCCCTGAACTGCAGTCTTGATCTATGAGCAGACCCTCCCCTAATTTTCTTTTCCTCTTCTTCCAGACCATGTTCAGACTTCACATACCCCTTTCTACTAGTCTTGAATGTGCTTTCTTAGTACTTTGTATTCAGCCTTTGTATAGGAAAGCTGCCATAATGACCTTTTCTGGTATTGTCGATGCTTGCAGGCTTCTCTAGTCCCTGCAACTTTTCTGTTCTCGGTTGGGAGAGGTGGGTTTTGTTCATTCTAATAAAATACCTCTCTGTGTCTGTTTAAGAAGAGCCTGTTATTTCTGACATGCTGCAGGAGCCAGTGTCATTATGAAGCTTTGTGTAGCTTTTAGCGTTCTCATTGTCTTGGTTTGGGGTGGTAGTTTCTTAAGGGTTTTTTTTGCAGTGTTATTAGGAAAAAAAGAATCCTATTGCTCAGTCTTTGTGACTCACTTTAGATAAAAATATTCCAGTGACAACCTTCACACTTCTGAAATTTTATTTTTTATCTTTCTTCTTTTATAACTTAGCTACTGAAAGTGTAATTGTGGGCGTCTAGTTTGAATTCAGTACCCTTGGGCTTTGGGGGTTTTATTGTTTGTTCTAAATCCCTCTCACCTACTGAGCTAAAAGAGTTGAGAGAGGGAAGGAAAAACGCAGACTTTACTCAGATGTGGTGGTGCAGCTTGGGTGATTTAGTCTTGGCTGTAAACAAAATCACTTGTGCTACAGCACAGCTGCTCCGGAGAGGGCAAGGGATATAAATTGTGTGCATTTCTAATCTCTAGGATTTCTTGGTCAGTGAGGGCTTTTGCAACTGATTTTACATGTTGATGCTGCAGTCCTTGCATTGAAAGCACAGGATATGGGGTGGTTTGATTAGCCCTGCTCTGAATAGAGAGAGATGCTGTCCCTGCTGCCAGTGCTCTGATCCTCTGTGTCACAACTGGGCGTCCCTCATGCTTCCCCTTGTTCCTGCAACTGCTAATCCAAGTCACGTGCTGCAATCGTATTTTTGAATAGCAGTCATACAGTCCTAGCAGATCTTAGTAATTTGATTTCTCAAGGGTGCCCATGGTCAAGAATAGAGAAAAGCAACACTACCAAAATACAGGAAATTTCTTTTGAATATAGGAAAAAATTCTTTTGCTGCAAGAGGGCTCAAACACTGGCACAAAGTTTTGCCTTTGTCCCAGTTAACTTTCCCAGAGAAGTTGTGGCATCTCCATCCTTGGGGATATTCAAAACCCGATGGGATGCAGCCCTGAGCAGCCTGCTGTGCCTGAGCCTGCTGTGAGAGTTGGGCTGGATGATCTCCAGAGGTGCTCACCAGCCTCAGCAGCACTGGGACTCCATGGGCTGAAATTGATGTGCTGCTTGAAATTACTTCTTGGTGTGAAACACCTGCTTTGAAAGGACTGCCCTTAATGAAATGACAAAGCAGGAAGACCCTGTGGGCTGCCCTGCCTGCAAAAGGCTGATGGGCTGCATCAAGGATTGAATAGATGGTTCAAATTTAGCATCCACCAAAATGGATGCAACTCCATGGCCTACATTAGTCCCTAGTGCTTGCCGTTGTTCAACCTTGGACTTCAGCTCTGTGCATCAATTTGCAGAGAGAAATGCTAAATCCAAAGTTTTAACTCTCCTTGTGATGCAATTTGAGATGGATGAATGAAAAATGCTGTGTAAGTGTTGGATTTTGCTGTTACTTGGTGAGGTGAAAAAGAGCTGTGTCAGTCTGGGACTCCTCAATACCTGAAAGAAACTCCCACTCTCCCTACTTTTCATTACTCTTCTGGCTTATGTTGTGTGACTCTCTTCCTAAATTGTCCTATGATTTCTAAATATACCCTTCAGGGGGTGGCTCTTGTTTGGCAAGACAGCTTTTTTGGCATGGTATAATTTTTCCATCTTTATTGTATACATAAAGGAAGCTGTAAAGACTGTGTATCAGCATGGGCTCTTGTATGAAAGCAATACCAGCTCAGTAAAATAAAGCTTTTGCTGAGGAGTATTGGACACATCAAAACCCCTGAGTGGTCATAGAAGCAGTTGCTTTGGGTGAGGGGAAACCCAGTGTGGATCTAATTTTCTTTTGGGTTGACTAACATTATTATGAAAACACTGATCTGGGTTCTTGTTGAGGAAAAAGAGACAAATTGGAAAAATACAATATGTAGTTGGAGAAAACAGCAAATTCATTTTCTATTTGTCACAGCAAGTCAGGTACAGAGTTGCTAAACCTGCTTCCTCTTCTCCAGTCACACCACTTTTCCTTCTAAACACAAGCTGATCTGCTTGAATAATAGGAGTGTATCCTTGGCTTTGAGAAGGCTGAAAGAAAATTGCCACCAATATTTGTCTATGCTGATCCACTGCTCTTGTGACTAGCAGGCATCTGTTCAGAGCTGAATGCCTTTTAAACTCTGCTTCCTTGGCAAACAGTTGGGGTGAAATAACCAGATTTCCCAATGGACTGACTTACAGATGGACCTGGGCAAGAGTGATATGTTTTTAGTTCTGGAAGTGACCTGAAACATCCCAAAGTACACCAATTTTTAATGACTTCAGAAGGGATTTCTTTCCTATGTTTGACCAAAGTAGAACATTTTTTGAATGTTTTAGTTTAGTGAAACCTTGCATTTCACTTAGCACAAAAGCATTTAGTTTCTCTTAAAACAGAAATGAGGAAACCAGAGCAGTTCCTCCTCAACGTGGGACAAGGTGACTCCCACTCCCAGGCTCCCAAGAAAGAGCTGTTTGGAATGGTCCCCATGGGGCATGTAGGGCTGGCTAGCCCCATCTCCTGCCTTTCCTTGACTTCACTTGGCCCAACATGCTTCCCTACTGGCAGAGGAAGAGCCAGGCTGCCTTGCATTTCTCACCTCTGCAAAGTGAAATTAAAACAACAACAAACCCCAAAGCCAGAGGATGCTGGAGGGAGGCAATGTGTCTCTTGGCGTATTCCTGGTCAGAGAGACATGGGGGGCCATGTCCTCGGGACGATCCTCTTCTGAGCAAGTGTTTTTGCTGACTTTCTTGCTAATTAAAGCTGTCTGCTTCCTCCTACTCCCACTCTGCTGGGACCGAGGAGTCTGGTCCAGGCTCTCATTTACTGGAGCTATTAAGTAAATTCAACCTGAATTTGAAAATAGCAGTGGGATTACTTAAACTACGTTTCTCAGCAAGTTCACTATTTGTAAAACTCTTCATTCTGATGTACTTAAATCTAAACCCTCTAAATCTAGACCTTTCTTTTGGTCTTTTAGCCAAGAGATTTTGACTTTCAAGGGCAAGATGTCAGTGTTGTACCAGGCAACAGGTACTGGAGAGAAAGTGATTGCATCATATAGTGACAAAATGTTATTGCAGATTTCCAAAAGCAGAGGTGTTTTCCCACCTTTTTATTAAAGCAAATTCATTCTGAATTCATCTTTTGTGCTGTGTTGGGTGATACCATTGATACACATTTTCTCACAAGAGAGAATGACATTTTTCTGCCTTGCACCAGAGAGAAAATACCAATAACATGTGAAAAAGACTCTCCTGTTATTCCTTTTAGTTTCATAGCCAGAAATGTGTTTTCTGTCTCAGTTTCAGATGACCCTTTCACAGAACCTGGTGTCTGTTAGCCCATGACCTCCATCCACACATGGGAGCTCATAGCTGGTGTCTGAGCTTCTGTGACACCCAATGAGAAAACCCCAAGACAACCAGAATCAACATGTCTGGTGCTTTCCAAGAACAAGGATGTTGTGGAGGGAGCAGTGTTTTGCTTCATGTATGCACTTCTTTTTAAAGGGTATTTTAAAAATGCTCGGGCATTATATTTGAGCATAGATATTAGTAATGTAAATGTGCAATATTTATAAGATTAATATCCTCATATTGGTGGTTCCAGGGCCATGCCTGGCAGGTACTCCATTCCCTTTGCTTGTAAGAATGCTCCCCCTCTTCTGGCATGAAAAGTATTGAGGGAACCCTGGCATAAGCATCTTGCTGAAGCCTCTGCTATGCAGTCAGATGTGGCATAAAAAAGCAGTAATGTGAGAAGTGATTCTCCTCTTTGGGAAACAACTGATTCATTGTCGCATTAATGTTAGAGGCGGTGGGGAGCACAGGCTGTTCTCAGTGGAGGATTACAAGATTCAGTTGGGATTTAGGGACGGAAATGCACGCAGGATTTCCTTCAAAAGTCCCTGTGCATAAGTAGCTGTTTTGTTCCTACATTAAAAACTAAAAATTCAGGCTAGTGGGCTGCTTTCTGAGTTTTTAGGGGTGCTTTGGCTCACCCTGCAGCACTCCACTGGTAGTGTGATGGACTGGCATGCCATGTCACATGCTAAAAATGCGGCTCTGTAGTGGTGTTTCTTGGCAAGGGTGCTGCAAAGATCTTAACTGAAATACCAGTGCTTGCACAAAGCAAATTGTAGGGGCAAATCACCCATGGAGCAAAATGCAGGGTGCCAGTACCTGCCTCCACCACTCTGGCCCAAGGGGAGGGAGCATTGGCTGGGTGTAGTTCAAGGTTTTGGTGCAAATGTGGATGATGATGCTCCATTCCATTAAGCCAAGGAGACCAAGATATAGCCCACTGACACGTCTGGGTCTCAAGGCCAAGTCAGCATCCCTCTGACCCACTTTGAATTTACCACTTAATTCATCTTCTCCAGTGCTATAAATAATTCAGCCTGAGGCAGTTCAATGGTGATAAATAGGACAATAAATGTTGTACTGCAGTGAAGGCTACAAAGAAAGCAGCACTTTTAATTGACTGTTGCGCGGTGACTGGGAAAAGCAGTGAAAACTCACTCAAAGAACAGCACACAAACGTCACTGAGCACAAGTTCTTTGATGGCTTTGAAGTTTCCTAGAGTAATTCAGCCCTTATCAAAGCACCATGACTCACATAACGCTGGAGGTTTGAACCAGAAGATTACTTGTGATTCCAAAGTCTTCACGTAAACTAATTTAACCTCATGGGACCACTGTGAAGGTCCTGTTTTATTTCTGGTAGGGTCTTTACTCAATCTATTTCATTCATTCTGCCTCCCCTAAAGCCTGATAAAACCTGAAGGCTGTAGGTGGGGAGTTCTATAGCTCTTGCTGCCAAGCCCTGTGCTTAGACCACTGTACAACAGCCATCTCTCAGTTAAAAGAGGTTTTCTTTTCACTTGATGCCCAGCACTTTTAATTTGGTGTCCTTACTGCTCAAGTGTGAACCAAAAGCAGGAGAGACAGCAGTGGCTTTACAGGGTTAGACTAGGAGGTTGCCTCAGTGACATCAGCTGTTTAAAAGCCGACCAATTGCCACTAACACTCCTGGTCTCCAGGGAAATAAACTGTGCTGTACTTATAGGCTATCAAGCAAGCCTCAAAAGCAGGAGCAAGCCTCTGGAGGCTGGAAAGGCTAGCACATCCCTAGCATGCTGTATGAACTCACACACGTCTGAGTGTGGAAAATAACCAGGCGTGCAGGAAGCTGGTTCTTTCTGGCAGCAGAGCAGAGGCACAGCATTCCTCCCTGTGGTTGTGGGGAGACGTGGTTAAAGCTTTCTGGTTCACTAGAGCTGCAGTTGCATCATCTGAAGAACATCCCATGTGTTATGATTTTCTGCTCCCTGAAGAATTAGGCACAGAGCTTTAAAGTCACTATTTTTTTTTATGTGTGCCTATATTTAGCTTAATTTTTAATGGTCTGCTAGGCTTCTCTGTAGTTAGCTAACAAGATCTGGTTCAATAGGTTACTGTGCTATATCTGTGTCCATTTGACTTGCAGCTACAAGAAAAACTGGGTCCAGGGAGTCTTGGAACCTGCATTTTTACACTGCTTCTTCTGCACTGCTCAGGGAGCAGACATGCCTCTGCTCTTTGCCCTGATCCCACCCAAGCATGGAGTCCCAGGGTGACTCATGGGAAAGGCGTGTTTAATTTTATAAGCCTGGGATTTCTGCTTAGGGTCATGGGTGGTGGGGATGTAACTGGAGAGGAGCTGAGATCTGGCAAAACCACTACTTGGCTGTTAAAAGCTTCAAGGAGTAATGATAGAAAAAGCTTCTGCAACCTGCATCTCATGCTCCACTGGGAGCTGGAATTGCTGAGTAGTCTGAAATTTGGTCAGCTTCAGCAGGATCTTGGCTACCACTAAGAGAAGCATTACGGGGCATGATGTGGGAGAGGAGGGGAGGGAGCATAAAGAGATGGTACAGTCTCCATAGCCAGCCCAGCTCTGGTAGATGGATTTGGGAATGTGTTGCCCTATTAAGGGCAAGTGAATGAGAGAGTGATGACTTATAAATACCCACTACATCTTGGGAGAAAAGATCCAAGAGATAGATGGGCAGCCAGCCATCAGTTTCTGGACTCAAAAAAATCCTGTTTACACCAGCAGCTACTGACAGTACCTAATATGAATCTGAATCCAGAACTCCAGCAGTAAGCTTTAAAAGGGTTAACCATAATAAAACCCTAGCTTGGCACTGTATCTTTTCACTGAAAATCACTGAAGTAGAGAGTTTCACTCTGAACCGTGTAGTTGAGCTCCAGCTACTTGGAGGTCTCTTTAAATTCAGGCAAGCATCCTCCTGAGACAGTACGGATGTTTTCTTATAGCTCTTTCAAATTTTTATTAAAAGTGCTATACCTGAATCCATTTTGATCAACTGATATTTGCTACCTTCCAAACAAAAGAGTAAGGTTGCATCTCATTTGATCTTGGTAAAGTGAGACAGTTTTGCTCATGGGCTTTTGTCTTTCTTCATGGTTTTAACTGCAACACCTTCATCATTCAAGTAGCATTGCATCAGAGGAGGGGCATAAATTCAGCAGGCTAACAGGGACAAAAGGTCATGGAAGTACACCTTGGCAGATAAGCTGATGTGCAGAGCCTGGTCAGTACCTGGGTGGGTAATACATCACTGCTGCTGCAGAGCGAGAGGCCACTCTCTATTGCAGCTGAAATGGAACACCCTGCAGTGATGGAGGTGGGTTTTTTCAGAGGGAGGATGATGGAGTGAGATAGATACAGGAGGGTGAGTTATAGATACTCGCAAGTGCATGGGTGGGGGAGGCAGTGCTTCAGAGTTTTTTTTCATATAGGTGAACCTGATCCCTGAAATTGCCTCCTGATCTCAACTAGAGACACTAAATTCAGTATTGATCTTCAAATAATTTGCCATCCTCAATAGATAAGGTTCGGTCTCTAGAAGTAGGACACGTTTCACTTTGGGACAGGAAGCTCCAGTATAAGAAGGCAAACCCCTGAAAGAAACCATTATCTTGGTCTTTCTTCTCAGCAAAGCAAGCATCTCACACTTTGTGTTTTCTGTGGGAGGTATGATCAGCCAGGATACATCTTTAGGGGACAGTGTGTGCCCCTTTGGGTACCTTGACCTGAAGTTCCTAACAGAGCTACTTTGGCTTTCAAAACAAGGGTCCCTTCTTTTGTCTGATGAGAGGGTAATGACCTCATAGCTGTTTCATTTATGGGTTCTCAGAAATGAAGCCGATGAGTGCTCTGTCAGCACCACTGTAGGCAAGAAGGTCTGATAGAATGGTGTTGATGTAATTTGTGATCAATCACATCAACTGCAAGTGACTGTGTAGTGTTTAGAGAGGTTATGGCACCAAAACATTGCTTGAAAAATCTAGCCTTGAGTTTCCTTTGTGTTTCCTCTACAGCAGTGTCTGTCAGGCAAGCTCATACCACCCTGCACAGATCTCCAAGGCTCAAAGTGTGTGCTGGGTCTGGTTTGCAGGGATAAGTGTCCCAACAGTTCAAGAAATTTTCTTGGAGGCCTTGATCAATGCTGGCTTTTGTCTCAATGTGGTTGGACAACAGAGCAAATGCTAGTGAGCAGCCAGGTTTGCAGGGGAAGGGGATTCAGGTCACAGTAAGACAGTCTTGGCTCAGAGTGCAGTGAATCAGCAAAGCAGCCCTTTAGCACCAGTGGGACCACAGCAAGATGCACTCTGCAGCAGCACCTTTCTCTAGCAGGTCCTGAGAGCAGAACTGGTTTGATCTATTGCTGAAAGCCCTGAAAAACTTATCCCTGAGTGCTAAACTAGAAAATTATTCCTCACAGGCCAAATTAAATATAGCTTTAAAGTTGGTAAGAAGTCTTGACAAGATCCTAGGAGGACTGTGGCTTCCTCCTCCATTCGCTCTGTTAACACTGCCCAGTGCAAGTGTTCATGCCAGAGCTGCCATGTGCCATCTTCCTCCTTCCTCCCCTCATCAGCACTGCAGTTGTGTCCAACGTTGTACCTTCCTGTAATAGCAGCTATAACCAAGCCTGTAAATCTTGCTCTGTAATTTTGGGACTCAATGAGGAATAACAGGATGAACATACTGGTCAGCAGCCACTTTGGGGAAAACACGCAGATACACCAAGGGGCAACTGTAGATGCTGAAAACAGTTGATACCAAAATCCAAACTGTCCTAACAGTTTGTCTTAGTGGTGATTTGTGCTTTTGCTCTCTCTGAACATAGCTGAGCATTAGCTCTGTCCTTCTCACTCTTCTCTGTTACCTTCACAAAGGGCAATGACAACTGCAACTGCAGTGAGCCATGTCTTCTTGCAAAAGAGTTTGGAAAGGAAAACAGCAGGCAAGGCTTCAGTTTCCCTCTCTGTCCTCTATGACAGACTTTTGCAAAAGTGCCCTGATAAAGGCCTGGTCTTCTGCAGAACACTGGTGTTGCACCTGAGAGCTCAAACTTTGTGCTTTCGGGCTTTTAGTCATTGATAAACAGAGCAATTACACTCTCATTCTGGATGTGCTCCCTCTTCTGCAGTGAAAGTGTTTGTTACCATGGATATTGCTTTGTCTTGAGAGACACGTAACCAAAATGAATTTAAACAGACACTTGTGGGTCAGTATTCCATAGGAGCAAATGCACTTCTTGAGGCTTCCTAGAATTATTTTACTTGTCCCTGATGCAAGAACCATGAAGCACCTAGAGTTTCAACTGAAGAGGTAAAGGATGTTCCTTAGCTATAAGGAAAGAGGAATAGATTTTGTAAATTATTTTGCCCAAACCCAGAAAGATAAAGGAACTTCTCTAATCTCAGTGGCCGGAAAGATCAGGTAGAAGTTTCTCTATTGTTCCGTCTTGACAATTTGAAACGACTTTTTCTTGCCAGTCCTAATTTTTTTTTTCAGAAGTGCCTTTCAGTCTGGGGTTTCCAAGATGTGTCATATTGCAGCTCATAAATGGACCTGTGTTCTGAGTGAACAATAGTTGTTACTGTTTAATGCAGAGATTTGATAAAATTTGATAATGACTGCTGCAGAAAATGGGCAGATAGAGTGGAGAGAAGTTTTCAGTTTCTACCCAGGAGCAAAACTCCCACTCCCTGACTTATGAATTTCATTAGGTGGAACTAATTAAAGGGATGTTTCTTATTACCAAGATGAGAAGCAGTCCAAGAGAAGTCCAGGGAGGTTTGTACTCTGCAGCACAACTGCTCCGCTTTTAAATCCTGCGAAAGCATTGCGTCCTATTTAATTTGACATTCCTTGTGTTTGTTTCTCTTCGTGACTCATAGCACAACACTGGCAGCAGGCCTAGGAAGTAGGTTTTGGGATCTGGCATGGGGACACTGGTGGATTGTATTCCAAGTATTGTGCTTACATTGCACCACCAGCCATGAGAGCATCCAGCAATCTGTGTTCATACTGCCCAGCAAGCTGGTGGCTTCAAAAATCAGATTAACAGCTGCAGTGGTGGGTTGAGGCAGACTTGACTTAGCATTCAATTTGCCACATCTGTTAGCCTAGCTTGTTTAATATGAAACAATTCTAGCATGTGAGTAAAAAGCTCTGCAAAAACACAGTTCTTCTAGCTGTTGCATTCTGGTTTTAAGCAGTAGGTTGATCTCTTCCAGCCTCTCATTTATCCCCTGACAGACATTGCACTGCAATCATCAGACCTGCACAAAAATAGGGTGATCAAGAAATTGTTGACAGAAATTGCATGAGGGCTCTGATTTCACCCACTGATGGGAAGTAAACACATTTATTTTCACACTGATGGGGAATTGATGGTGAGGGGGTTTATGGCAGGTGGCAGAAGCTCTGCCTCAGCTCTTCAGCTCTCAGTCTCTCTGGTACAGCCCTAGACCTCAGATCTTTGCTCCCTCTGGCTTAAACTAATTACAAGGCAAGGGCATCGTGCTGCTCTTGCGGACTCTGAAAGTGAAAATGCTAGTAGTATGTCTTGGGAAAGACTGAGTAGGTTATCTAGCACTGCTCTTCATTTGGTCTTCTGGAGAATAAAGAACTCACAGCAAAGAAAATAAAGTCTTTGGGAGGGTCTTTTGGCTTTGCATGGGCATTTCACAACCAATAAAGCCAGCAAGGCACAAAATACAGCCAGACAGTAGGCAATGTTAAATCCCACTTCTTTCACTCGACCACTCTCTGTGAAAGGACCAGTGTCAGGATTTAGGCTGTCTGTCTTTCTTTGTTGCTTTCTTCTGAATGTCAACATATGATTTCTTGCAGCTTGAGGACAGGAAATTGAGTAAGATTTGCAGAAAGTATCATGAGAAGAGATCATTTGCAAGCAGAAGAAATAGAAGTGTCATCAAAATATAATTTAGGTTTGTAAATTTATGGGGAATTTACGAAGTGTCAGGTCAAGGGCAAGATGCAACATTAATGCTGCCTTACGAAGATCTGAATAGCAACATTAATTTTGAGTGATTCTGGATCAGTCTTTTAAAATATTAACCACAATTCACCTAAGCAATGAAGCAAAACCAATGCTACTCCCTACTGCCTTTCTTGGGATTTGCTTTCTTAAGAAAATAGTTTCTCAAAATAGATCTGGCCTTCAGAATGGCCACTCTGAGGTCAACAGGAACAAATCCAGCTCTTCTGCTACCATGCATCATCCAGGGCCATGAAGGAGCAAGAGTGTCCTCAGGAATCCAAGGCAGCATGTACCCATCTTCTCAGGTGCTCCTGGAAATGCTTGTTTGCATTTTATTGTGCTGTCAGGCAGTCAGGAAAAAAATTTCAAAGAGCACTGAATTCTACCTGAACCGAAACACCTCCTTTTTTTTATTTTTATTTTTTCTTTGCAAGCTGTAGGTGTGGAACTGCAGAGTGTTATTTACTGTTGTGAACTCACACCAGCTCTTCTGTCCTCTTCTCCAGTTAGAGACCCCCTTGATTTACAGTGAAATATCTCTGAGGCTGCACAAGTGCTAGAATACCTGAACAAAAATTAATCAAGGCATTAATGCATTCTGGAGGGTTTTGGTTCTTACGGTTATTTTGCAGCTTGGAAACAAAGAGGAAAGCAAGCACCATACCATCTGCCAACTGGAGATAGGCCAAAACCTGGACACATGCACACTCTCGCACTGTCTCCTTCTTTTAACATCTTGACAAGATTTTTTTCAAAGCTTCCTAAACAGCTATCTGTCATCCCTTTTGAAGAAGAGGAAATGGAAAATGGGAGCCATGACTGAGGCTGTCAGAAGTGCTTGCTGTCGCACTGGACTTTCCTTTACTCAGGAATGGCTTCATCTGGTATCAATGACAGATCTTTCTTATCTGGGGCAGACATGATGAAAGATGTGATTATCGGAGATTTCCTCCAAGTTTGTGTTTTTATATATATTACATGTTTGAATGATAAGTGGTGGAAGGGCAATCTTCTTGTAACTCTTTGGCTGTAGGGTAGATTGAGCTCCATAGATGTTGCTACTTTGATTGTCATATGGTCCAAATCAGTTTAGAACTTGTAAAATATTGCGTTACCCATGAAAACAAATCTGTCTCCACTCCAGGCTGTCAGGTCTTCAGTGCTCATTCTGACTTTCTCTGCAATAAAGTGTTCCTCTCCAAGGCTACAATTTTATGTGAAGAGAAGCATTAGATAGAGGTCTGATTTATCAGTTATCCTGACAAAAATTATGTGGCTTCCCATGGTGGGTGGATATTATTTTTAGAATGAGATTTTGCTGCTCACTGAAATAATAAACATGTTACAATGATCACTTTTTTTTTTTAAATCTTGTGCGTATGAAATCAATGAGTTTATCTAAGTGGGAGGAATTACTGATCCTCTTTCCTAGTCTTCCCTCCTTAAGCACTGCTTCTCCCACAGGGAAAGGTGGTGTGTCAGCAGGATGTGCATTAAAAATGTAAGTGCACTTTCTTCCTGAAATCTTGCAACACACCAGAAATACCCAAATGGAATAACCTGACTGCAGGGTTAACAACAGCAACCTGTCAAAACATCAACCTAAATCCAGCATTGGTCACTTGTCTGTAAGAAACACATCTCAATAATAACTTCTGCTTCCCTGCTGAATATTGCATTTTAAAAGTGTATCTATAAGACCATCTAATGCCACATACATAATTTTCCCTACCTCAACACTGGATGGCTACATGGGAAGAAAAATAATTAGTATTTCCTAAGCTAGAAGATCCATCCATCTGCAGTCTTTCTGCTCCATCTTAAATAATGCACAAGTCCTTATGTGCATGTAATTTCTGCATGAGAACAGGATCTATAATAGCTACTCAGTAAGCTCATAAGGAGCTCTGCCTCACCTGAAGGTATAATCCTTTATTTGTAACATCCCAACTAGTTACCACTGGAAAGGATTATGGCTCCATGTGAGAAATGAACAGAACCAGTGGAACCTAAGAGTTTAAGAGGTTGGTTTTTTTCCACACATTAAAATGTGTCTAAGATACATTTTCTGGAGAACAAAAGAGGTACTTGGGTGTGCTTTGCCCACAGGAATGTTCCTGAGTAAGTTTACTCCTAGTATGTCTTGCTGATGTCTGCCTGTGTTTTACTTGGACTTTATGCCAAGGTGGAATGGATAAACTATACAAATTTCAATATAGGGCAAAATCTGAAATGGCAAAAGGTACCCACACTTTAATCCTGTAGAAGTAATGATGATGAATGTAATCTGACATGCTTTAACTAGTACAATTAAATGAGGGTAATCCAACTAAAATCAAAACAGGTGATCTGAATTTAGCAGTGGACAGTTTTGCCTGTTCCCTGCTGAGCCCTGCCAAGAGGTGCAAGCTTGCTCAAGGAGGGGATGAGGTGTGCCTAGTGGCAGTGAGGCAATGTGTCTCTGCATCCAGCCCTTCTGTGAGGTGCAAACCTGCTGACCCAACCCTACAGGACTGTACTGACAATTTCTGATTGTCCTGGGGACCCTTGGAGTATCTCCCAGTTTTTCAGGAAAATGTAGCCTGCTCCAGTGACTTGGCCTCCTGCACATCTCGTATTATAAGTACAGGCTTGAAATCATGGGCTGACTCTGTCCTCAGTTTAAGCTTGAAGGATTGGAGTAGAAATATGATAGGGGAGATTGCTTGCTAGGACAGGCACCAAAAATAAGAGGCATCTGAGCAATAAGTGGAATCACACAGCCACCGTGCTGTTTTTCTGGTTGGCACTTTCATGTGATCTTTTCCTCTTCTGGACACTTGTGTGAGGCTGTAAATTGTCTGTGCAATTGTCACTGTGGAAATGAGGGGTCCCATCTCCCTGTGCTTGGGAATGAACACTGTGGTGTGCACTGAGTGTTGCTGCTGTCATAGAGGGCTCTGCTGCTGGGCTGCCCCTTCCAGCAGCCGAGGAAAGGGAAAAGAGAAACTTGATGTTTTGAGGTTGAAGCCACTTATGTGGCACAAGTGAAGGCGCTATGTAATGGCTGGGGCCATTAGTCCTAATTTGGGGTTGTAATATAGAGGTGTTCTGACTCTCTATTCTTGTCCCATCACAGCTTGCACAGAAAGTCCAGCATGTCCATGGTGATGAGTGGCTGGAACATGGCTTGTTCTGAAACGTGCAGTGAAACATCATTACGAGGCCTGGATTGCCCCAAAATACTCAAGCTTGAAAAGGTTTCCTCCCAGAGACACTTTCATCCAGCTGCACAAAGAGCATACAAAAATCCACCTGTGTCCCTTTCACTGGGAACAGGACTTGGACCTGTGAGCAAAACCATCAGATTAGTGATGAAATATAATCTCTGCTGCTTTCCATGGCAGAGTGCTTCAGTGTTAGGTGGTTTCACTCATAGTGCTGGGACCTGGATGGCCTGGGGATGTACTTCACTGTGAATGCCATGGGGCAGGTCATAAAGCAGATCAGGCTCTTTTCCTCTAAATGTCAAAGCCTAAATTCTGTCTGAAGCTGGTGCACACTTATGAAATGAGTTTTATCACCCAAGCTGTCTCCAGAATATCTTCACTGCTTAGTTTCTGGTTACAGAGACCAGGAAGAAGCAAACCAAGTCAGAAGGGTGACCCAGCCCTCTGCCTGCTAACTCTGAGCCTGCAAGTTGATACTACTGAGTGGTGGCTATTTACAGGATGCTGTGACTTTGTGTAACACCGTAAAATCTGCTGAAGCTTGGGAGTGAGGATAGGGAGGTTTTGCTTCATGAATAACTCCTCAGCTCAGCAGAACAGGACTGGCACTAAAATAAGGCTAAATGAAAAATTACAGGGTGAATTTGGCCTCATAATCACACACAGATAATTTGGTGCTTGAACAGAATCAGTTGAATATAAACAAGTCTACAATGTGCCTCATTAATTGGTGCTATTTTTCTAGCAAGCCCCATGGAAATATGAAGTGGCTTCACTCTGCAATTTGCAATAGTTTGCTATTAAATGTGTTCAGTCTAATTGTGGCAATGTGTCTCATTTTGGAAGCTTTCACTGCCACCATGTAAAAATAGCAGAAGATGGCAGAAACCAATTCCCTAGCACAGATGTCCTCCTCCATTTGCTGTGTGCTGTTGGAGCAGGCAGGTGTGCTGGGTGAGCCTAATCTGGGAAGCACAATAACACTGATAGCAGTGAGAGGCATTCTGGGACAAGTGACTTTTATCTGCCAGTGGTACCACATAGGGTAGAATGTCACAGGTTTGGGCTGTCTGAACAGTCTGACCTTCATCCAACTTTGGCTTTCTATCAGTAGTAACAGTGACAGACCCCTACATCTTTGCACATATATAGTACCTAATGTTAATCATATCTGACTGTTTTATGCTCTAATCCTGTGACCTCCCAAAGATGAGATCATGCTGGGCTGCCATATATCAAACGCTCCCATCAGCCTCTTGTTGACTTCGGCCATATGTTGTCAGAGAAATGAAAAAGAACATTTCTAACTTTAACATGCTGGGGCTTAAGACACTAATGTAAGATGTTTCTCCACAATTGGGGGTCTAAAGCCTTCTCTCTAAATGTATGGTTTGTTTTAATCTGTGTGCTTTAGTTTGAACAGAAACCTATGGGTAGGTGAAGGCTAAAGCTGATTCGGAGCCAGGAGAGCATGCCAAGCCCAGAGCTCCTTGTTTCAATGACAGAATACAGCCACTGCATCCACAGCCATAAAAGTCTATTACCTGACACAACCAAAACAGACCTGCAGTCTATTTAAGTGGTTTGCTTTGTCAACCACACTGCATGGATATGGGCTTTTAGCAAGCTGAATATGACCAAAAAGGGATCATGCAACCTTTTTGGGGAGCTCTGGACTCGCTGCTGGCAGGCAACATGTGGCCAAAAGGGGCTAACATGAGTGTGGCGGGTGGGAGAGTAAAAATAGCTATCAAATATTTATCCAGCATCTCTCTTTTCACCCTTACAGTGATTGCTAGTGGTGCATAACCACTGTGCTGTGCCTGCTGCAGCTTCTGGATATTAAGGAACCAGTGATAGATGATAAAGTTGTGGCTTTACTCACTGCCATGAGGAGGGCAGGTCTCATTCACAGGGGAAGAAACAATGCAGTGGTGGCTGAAGCAGAAAGTATCCAGAGGTCTTATCTGTACAAGTACAGCTCAGTGATGATCTGTGAACTCATAGAATCACAGAATCATAGAATCGATTGCGTTGGAAAAGACCTCCGAGATCAAGTCCAACCCTTGGTCCAACTCCAGTCCATTAACTAGACCATGGCACTCAGTGACTCGGTGACATTTGCAGCAGGGATCTTAACCAGCCCATAGTCCAGCTTTGCCACGGTGGGACAGGTGAGTAGTCTCTTGACCAAGACCTTCCAACTCCTTTCTCTGCACACATGAGCAGCCAGTCTTGGAGAATGTCAGTGCAATTTCACAGTGCATATTTTTCAGGGACACATATTGTGATGACACATGTCACTGAGTGTCATCGGTGCCTGAAAAAATATGGCATTCAAGACTAAACACTTGGCAGAAGCAACAGCCCAGGCTCAAATTTAGACAGTAATAATTTATGCTGTGCAGACCCTGGCTTGCTGGAAGGGGGCATGCTCTCTGGAATGCAGGGAGGAAAATGTGTTGCTAATTTTAATAGACAACTTCTGCCCTCCCCTCCTTTTCCTTTTGTAGTTGCCAGCCTTCCTAGTTCTTCTTAAAATAGAAACATCTGAGCTTTGTTTAGCTTATTCTGGGGCCTGCAAGGAGGAGGAGGGGATAAATCCCCTTTCTGCACTGTATAGGTCAGACTCCCAGGAAGCCCTGCTGGGAATTAGATCCCAGTTTGCCACCTGCCCCCAGTTTCACACTCCCTCTCCACTCTTTTCCTGACCCAACTTTGTGATGCACTGGGGACTTCCCTGCCTTTATCCCACTGTCTCATATCACTTTCTGACACCTTTTGGGAGTGCTGCTGTCAGGCACAACACCGGTGACAACTGCCATATAAAGGAGGGACTACTCCATGCCATGTGGGCAGGGCACCTATTCCTGCCGTGGGGAGAGAAGCTTGAAATAGAGAAGGGGTATTTCAGTGTGGTTAAAGCAGAGCCCTCCTTGAATTTCAATGAGGCCATTATTGTTGCCTGCTTGCTTGCAGTTAATCCCCCCATGTGGTATTAGCTTCAAGAAAGATGGCTCAGTCATGTTGCCATGCTACTGAGCACACTGAGCTAGCTGTGAGAGGGGCAGACTGTGCCTCCAAACAGTTTGAGTGCTTTCCAATCCTCAGACGATGATCCCTGTGTAAAGACCAGGGTTCCCCTCATTCCCTCCTCCCATGGGGAATCGCCTTTCCCCTTGTTACAGGTGAGAACCCCAGTTTGATCTTTGTGATTTTTGAAGGAAATAAATACAGATAGCCTGCAGGAAGATTCATGAGACATCCTCATGGGGCAGATTTTTTGGCACCTCTCTGACAAAACTCAGAGGCATGGAGCCTTCAGTGAGCTTTTTATGAATCCAAAGCAGCAGAGCATCCCTCCCTGGAGGAGGCAGGTGTACAGCTGAGCACAGTGGAGGTGCTGTAGCCCATAGGACTGTGAGGAAGTATGTGCCCGCCTCCCCTGTTGTAGCTGCATCTGCCCCATCCCATTTGTCCCAGGGACAACCATGAGACAGTTCTCTAGAGAGGATGCCCTGCCCATACATGATCTGGAGGCTGGTGTTTTTTCTTGGAAGTGGTTGTAAAGCAGCCAGGATGTCGTTGGGCTAAATTCCATCCAAGCCACATCCTATATAATTTTCTAGTCCTTGATACCCTGCCAGCTCAAGAGCTGTCCTATATTCTAAAAAACCTCAATTACAAAGCAATGGGGAATGTAGTGGACCATAGAAAATAACAGTGAGAAATACATACAGATTCAAAAAATAAGGGAACTTCTCTGGCAGAAATCCCTCATACCCTGGAGATAGAAGAAACTTCTCAACTTCTCTCTCTTTTTATTGTTTAATGAGCTGCTCACACTCTCCTGTTCAGTCTGGAGTTGAAACGTCAGGTCAGGCCTTGGAAATGCAGGGTATTTGCGCATGTTGCATCTCTGTTTTCTCATGGCTTTGCAATGAGGACAGAGGGACAAGATACAAATATTACAGTCGAGCAAAATATACAAATTAATATTAATATACACCATTGGCTAAAAACAACATCAGTTTTGCAAAAAGCAAGCAGGATCTCTACAGACTCAGGAATGTTTGTGCATCGTGACAGAGACCTGTAAGGCATGTATACGTGCTAAAGGCAAAATGATCAGCAGGCTTCCAACTATTTAAAAACCAAAGTGACATTGGAAGTTTTTATTTAGATAGATGTGACAATGGCAGTAGCATGTGACAACCCCATCCTAGTTCTCCTTCAGGACCACAAACATAGTTTGGCCATCTGGCACCTGAGAGTAGGATGTTTAAATTGGATTTTAATAATACATTGCACCATCTGATACCACGACAACTCAAAAGAAACACATTCTACTTACACCTCAGAGACTGCAGCCTGTGCTGACTCCTAAAGTGTGGAGGAAATCTGCTATTTCTTTTCAAAAGAGTGTCAAACACTTCATCATAAAGGAAAAAAAATACAATGAAAGCAAAAGACTTGGGTTTGTCATTTTCTGTTTTACAAAGGAAGCGGCAATTAGGTGACAGGTGTGTAAATTCCCTGGCAATACTGCTGAACACAAAGTGCACACCGACGAGTCTGTTCTTGGAAATCATTTACCAATCCGTCTCCTAGAAGGAAATGATCACACTAAACCCATAATTTCCTCATGACCTCTGAAAAGTTGGCGTTTTTTTCCACGTTTGTTTCTCCAGAGAAACTGAAAGGTTTGGAGATTGAAAACATAATGATGGCTCTTAAAAATGTGGACTTCTAAAATTAGAGACTAATGCAAGAGACAGGAGAATTGAATGACGGTAGCTAACAAGGTTTGCCACTGCCTCCAAACTTTGTGGTATTCCAGCTTGAATCAGCTGTAAATCATTTCCCACCTAGGCAAAGCTTTATCAGTAGGTCCCAGTGCAGCATGCATGGATTGCATGGCTCCCTTTCACTCCTTCCTGCTATTACCTCAGTAAAGGTTTCAAGTCCTAAATAACTGGGATAAATTATTAATCCGGCCTTGGAGAATACAGGACACTCACATGCCTTGCACGTCCCACGTTTCTGGGTTGGGTGGGGTTTTTTCCTTGGTTTTGGTTAGGTTTTCTTTTGAGGGTGGGATGTTGTGGTTTGGGTTTTTTAAGGGAAGAGAAGTATTTTCCTTCCTTGAGAAACTTCCTGTTGTTTTGGCTTTTCCTCCCTTGACCTCTTAACCTTAGCAATTATATATATATATATATATATATATATGTATAAAGTGCATCAATCAGCATTTCAGTCAGATGAACATGAAGCCTGAGATGACAGCTCCCTCTGCTATGGCTGGTATGTGAAATTGAAATTTGCTTTGATATTCATTTTTGTCTGACAATGAAGAGGTGAAATAATATTTAATTTAAATATATATCTAACTTTATGAGGGCTCAGAGGCTGTATCACTGCAGCTACATGGTGACCTGGCTGCACTGCGTCCTTACAGAAAGAGACAAAAGGGAGTATTGAACTTACGAACAATCAAGTTGATAAAGTTGGTGTTATTAGGATTATTAAAAAAAGATCAATAGTATATTAAGTATATACACAGGGGTGTCATGCAAAGTGTGTTTTGGCCTTAAAGTACATTGATGAAAATGTGGGTTAGGTGTTTGGAAATGCTGTTGGCAGGAAAGGATAATGAAGCATCCAAACAGACTGCTTAGGAAATATGCAGTATCTCCATTTTTAAACCATTTGAGAAGGGCATTCACCAGAAATGAGATAAATATGTTTAATCTTTCCATAGACAAAAAGATCCTTCCAACCCATCTTCCCATAGAATTCTCTACAGTATTGTATAAAACACAAATTTCTTTTTTTCCGAGACAAGATGTTAAGGTGATGTTTAGATATACACAGTACCTGCTGTAAGACAAACTGGTTTATTTGCAGAAAATGTTTTAAGAACTCAGGCTCAGAAATCCCCCTTCAAGTGTGAAACAGAGACAACTTACTTCAGAGCTGGGACTCTTACATACATCCACAAACTTAAACCTGAATCTTTCCCTGGGAGCAAGAACTACAGACTCATTGTTGACACAGTTTCACTGTACATTACAATCCTTTCCAACTGTACATTCCGGGAGAGGTAAATCAATTATCTGCTTACCTGGAGATTACCGACTGCTTTTCTTTTTTCTGCTTACAACCCTTCTTCTCCATCAGTATTAGCTACGTTATCTTTCAGAGATGGTCCATCTGCTATGTAACTGGCACAAAGCTGCAACATCCTACGTCTGCAGCCCATCGGAAGTTAAGGATGGAGCTCTTCTACCAAATTTTTAAAACTAGTACTCTGGTTCCCTTGAACCAAGAGTCTGGCTTCATGCCCTGATCTCTCCGAAATTCTGCCTATCCCAAGGCATGCACCAGCTCTACAGCGAATGGGTCTCTGATCCATCTTCTGCACAAGGGCAACATCATTCCTGACGGGCGTCTGCCCACTTGTCAGTGGGGAGACCTTCAGTGATAGAGAAACCACAGCTTTCTTGGTCTTCTCCAATGTTTCCTTATATTCAGTCTTAAAAGCCTGATGTGCCCTAAGGTCTAATTTCTCACTTTACCATTAAATAATTTTCTACTAGACCTGACTGCTCTTCTCAGACTTCTCTGTTTGGTTCACTCACCATACCACTTATGTTTGAAGTACTGTTGCCCAAAATGTGCAGTTCAGTCCCACCAAGGGCTTTGAGAGAAGATCATCAAGCATAGCAGTGCAGAATTACCTTATGGATTGGAACACATGTTTATACATCCAGTACAAGACTTTTATTACAGCAAGAAGGTATCATTGAGTTATGTTCAGCCTGTAGCCAACTTCCCCCAAATTCCTCCTGTCCTGATAATTGCCTGCTGTGATTGTGTGAGGGTGTTTTATGCTGTGCAATACAGAACTTTGTATTTGACTGGTCAAATCTTAGTCATATTATTTTACAGGTTGCTTCTTAATTTTTTTAAATTCATAGTCTGTGCACTAACCTACATGCATCCCCTTCCATCTTCATGTCACTAGAAAAACTCCCTTCTTTTCTATTCCCAGGTTGTTATTGAAAATGTGAAGCGCCATCAGATTTGGGATAGAGCACACAGACCGCTGCCTTCAGTCTGTGACATGACACTATGGGAACTACTCTCCAGCTATGATTTTCCAGCCACTCTTGCAACCACCTCAAATAATTTCACCCAAACAATGGGTGCTGCAAAAAATCAATATATGTGACATTTACTGATTCTCCCACTATATTGTAATGAAAAAAATCCCCCAAAGTATTTAGATTGGTCTGACATAACTTGATACAATTAGATCCGTTTGATGCATGCTGGATATTATCGATCTCCTTGTTTTCTCCCAAACACTTACAAAACTGTGTGTGATTTGTTCCAGGAGGGTTTATGGAAGTGAAGTTGAGCAGTTGTTAGCTCCCAGAGGTAATCCTAGAGTCCTGAAGTCCATGGAGTCAACTCAACCTTGTCAGGAATACCTTGGGCTGTTTTAGGTACATATTTTAGGTCCTGGATATTATGAATTTCCTTTGCATTGCAAAATAGTAGGATTTTTTTATATTTAATTAAAGCAATTATCTTTCCTATCCATGCAGAAATGTGCCATAAGTATTTTGCAGGTAGAATAGGAGCGTTCAATAGGAAACACTCAAGCAGCTCTGGAAGCTGATGACAAAGCTGAACTCTCCTCCTGCTTAGGTGAAATTAACCCCTGACTTGCTCACTGTGGGGCTCCTTGGAATAGATGCAAGAGGAAGAGGACATCAGGCTTCTTGGGGGGCAAACAGAGGGATGGGCGGTGGGTGGTCTGGAAATTAGGCAGCAACTGAAGGTTTTGATTTGGTCTAATCAGGGTTTGGGAGTCCAGGGCTGTAGTTCTGGGGTCAGGCTTAGACTTTTCTCGCCTACCTTGCACATAGCTGTCATGTACTCCTAAGGGGCTGCAGTTGTCTATGAAAAAAGGGCTTGGAGAGAGATAAAAACTCTGGATGTCTGAATAATTATTGTAAATGGAGGATCCATGTGTCTGTTCAGGTATGTGGGCAATGAGGAACCTCAGAGCTGCCTCCCGCACAGCTGGATGAACTGAGGGACTCTTAACCCCAGCACCCTCATCTGGAAAAATACTAGTCCTGCTATAAGTACTACTTTCACTGTTTCCCTTGTCGCTCATCTAAGAATGTATTTCAGGTCCTTAAACGTGACAGGAAATAGTCCAGATGAGTAAATTGCTCCTCAGCTCCAATGAGCATGTTGCTTCTTTTATAGCACTCACAAATACCTGGTGTGTTTTGGCTTTTCATTTCTGGTGTTTTCCCACACTAAACCTAGATACCCTTAACCTTTAAAAATTCTTCTTCTATGGCATGGTGTGTTTATTCCTATATATTTTTCTCTGAAGATCGCTGCAATAATATCGTGAAAGGGTATGTGCAAATCCAGCCATGACAGGTGCCTTCAGCTGCTGCTGAAACTGTGTAAGGCACCTAAAAATAAGTAAAACTACCAAGTTCCAGGGGAAATCTAGTTTATTGGGGTTTATTGCAGCCATGAAGGAGGAGGAGGCTGGCTTGAGCTGAAACCCTCCAGGCTCCTGTCTTGTGGTAGGGTGCACTGAGCTGTGCCCTTCCCACACGAACCCAACGGGAGCTGCCGCCTTCAGTAGAAACCCTGTCACTGGGTTGGTGTTTTCAGAGGAAGGTCTGGTTTCTGCTTTGCCAAACGCCAGATTTTGACAAGCCAGGCAACATCCTCTGCATATGCCTTCTGGTTACGATCTGGGGGACATGTAGAGGTCATGCTTTGACTATGGAAACAGTTTTTTCTCATGTAAGAGGTTCCAGTACACCAGCATGTAGGAGTGCTTGTTCCCTCTAAGTGGAACCAGTTTGTATTAAAAAAAAAAAAGGTGTGTGGGGGAGGCAAGTGAGCCACAGTTCCACAGTTTTGCTTCTGTTGTTACTTAAGCCAAACAATCTGAAACCAAAGTGCTGAATTTCCAAACACTCTTTATAGGTAATTTCTCTTCCCCTTCTCACATCCTCAAGAACAGTCTGATTTTCATAACCACTGCATTTGGGGGTTTTCTCACTCTATTTCTTTTTTTTTTTTTTACCATGTCAAATAATTTAAATCAGGCTTATACAAAAAGACTAAAGAATGTGACTGTATTCGTCCAAAAGTCATTATTCTTATGGGATAATTTGACTAATGAAAGTTTAATTGTATTTCAGGGAACTGTATGCATTGTGGTGCATTATTTTTGTACCTCATGGCTTGTGCTATTAGAAGATTGCAGCTGATACAGAGAGATATGGGAGGATGCCAGCTGAATTCAGAGAATTTAATCAGATTACTTTGGCTTTGAAATCTCTTCATTGGTTAGTTATAAAATTTCCTATTAATTTTAGGACATTTCTGCTTACTTTTGAGGGCTCTAATAGCATTAGCTTGAAACCTCAGAAATTCTTTGGGAAAGAAGAGATAATTCATGCTCATGTTCCTATTCTGTTTTCCTGTAGTAATTTTTTATTGAAGTTTCAGCTTGTGTAACTTTGGGATGGATGTTGAATATCTTTTGAAAATATGTAAGAGCAGGTTCATTTTAAAGGCAGTTGTCTATATATCTAAAATCACCTGCCTTCACAGATTTAAAAGACTTCACTCCATTTTCAGATGCAGCCTTTTTTACACCTTTGAAATTTTGAAGTTTCTTGTTCAAACAAAAAAAGCACAAGTGCAAAAGGCTGTAAAATATTAGTTATAAATTCAATCTCTCACCTGCACCGATACACTGGGGTGGAACAAAACAGCTACCGGGTGGGTAACACTTGAGTGGAAATAAAAAGCAGCTCCTAATGCTGGATACTGCAAGCAGAAAGAGGAATAAATAACTGATGCTTAACAGAAGCCAAATAGACTTCACATCTCTGGGAAAAAAATGCCCACCAGAAGGACATCAGATAACAGAGTACTTTACCTAGCGAGGTAATTATGATTCAAACAGTAGATGTATTCAAGGCAAGATGAGATAAACTCTCCCAAAGTACAGTGTTGGCAGCATGGTGGTGCAGGGGGAAGGTGAGGGCCTGAGGGCCCCAGCCTGGTGTCCGGTGACCTGCTCCCCTTCCCCACCACTGCATTGCCTGCAGCCTCTCCTGTTTGTAGGGGACACATGGGCAGGAGGCTGGCAGGGCGCCCACTGCGTTTCACAGGAAGGAGACACAACCAAGATAATCACCTAATAAACTGAAAATCAACCATATTTTGGACATGGGACAGACAGATGCACCAAATAAGGACAGCCAGGCTCTGATTCCCAAGGGTTTGAGCTTATCTGAGCCTGCTTGCTCACTTCTTATCCAGTAGGGATGTTTTTGGTGCCTGTGCTGGTGCCAGTCCTGGCTGGGGTTTTTTTCAGCTTCTTATTACAGAGAAAAGGGAACTTCTGCTATGTTTAAAGAGCAGGGGTGGGAAGAAAACCCCAGTGACAGCATATGCCTTATGACAGCACTAGCACATTCATTGTGAAAGTGATGGGCAGCTAATGATGTCAGTGTAGGAAAAAACCCAAACTGAGTTTGTTTTCTTTTTTCTCTCAAAAGCTCTGGCTTGAGAAGGGGCTGCAGAAACAATCACTGCCTGGGAAATCAGGGCAGCATTAAAAAAAAAAAAAAAGAGGTGGGGGAGAAAGGAGGATGTATAAGTAGTGCCAGCTGGATGTGAAATCAATCTGGCATTTCAAAATAATGAAAATATTTCTTTCCCATTCATTTGGTCTGGCATGTAACATCAGTGCTGCTGCCACATCATTATTCAGAGTTAGCATGCTGGAAAGGAGACACCAGCAGAGACTCAATTGCTGCTCAGCCCTCCCCCCACCCCTGCCCCCAAAAGGACACTGTTATGGGGCAGTGCCACAGATACAGCACCACTGGGAAGGATGCTCCAAACAGGAGCATTTCCTGCATCCAGGGCAACAAATGGAACAGAGTCCTCATTAAAAAAAGAATAAAATCTGCAACTTGCAGGAGCAGCCACTGAAAAAGGGAGAGGTAGCTGGAGCTGAGATAAAAGGGGAGTGATGGCAATGGCACAACCTTTTTCCTCTGTAAAATCTTGCATTATTTGAGTCAGGCCTCATTCATTTGGTAGGCATTTCAAGTTTGATCTTCCCATACAAACAAGATGAGAAAAATCTTCCCAAAATGTACAGCATAGCCCTTAGTCAGGCTCTGTTGGATGTTCTGAGCATCCCAGTTTGCAATAGGAGGATTGAACTTCATCAGTTGTACTTACTTTGAGCCTCATTCCCCTAGCCACCTCTCCCTTTTGGAGTCATGCTGCCATCAGTAAGTGCTGTCAAAGCAATGAGGAAAAGCAAATTCCACTTCTCTGTGCTTTGGACACACACATCTGTGCCCTTTTCTTCAGTCAAAACTGGGAGCTGTGGGGGATGAAGAGCCATGTCAGTGAATGAGGCACCTTGTTGAGCAAGTAAATGTGGAAGTGTTGAGCCGGCAGATATGTTCCACACTTTGTCTTAATTCCTAGTCAGGGGCCACTCTGTGGTTAAGATGAGCCAGAGATACTGGGGAGCCAGAAAAGCCCATTTGTAGGAGCACAGAGCTGCAGGTTGTTCCTGTGCTGGGACAGGTGTCACAGACATGTTCAGGAGGAGGTGGAACCTCCCCCTCTGCGGAAGTGACATATGCTTAGGCTCTGGGACACTCCCCTTGAGCTGGTTGAGTTTTGACATTGTGTTTTTGAAACAAGAGATGCCAAAAGTTAAGCGTCACTTTTGAAATGAAAAGAACTTTGCAAGGGAAGACTCTAGATATACTTGCATAAGTGATAGAGGGACACTGGTGAAGAAGACGGACCAGAAACAAATTTGGAACAGCAAAGGAACCTCCATAGGTTGATATAAAAAGTGAGTTGTTGTAAATCAAGGTGAGTTAGACCCTGTAAGCACAATAAGAAGCTCAGTTCTTTCTGTGGCATGAACAGAAAACAGACAAGAGGTGAATAAGTGAGGAGGCAATGAGAGAAGAGCCAAGAGATGTTCAGATAGTGCATCAAGTAAAAAATCCACCGTAATTTGGTTTTCTGTAAGTAGATGTTAAATCCTTGGAGTAAAACCAGGGAAGCTGTTAGGAATTAGGGCATGAAAATTTTCTAGCCAGTTGACCACTGTGGTCTTTATGTTAGGAAAGGCCTAGAACAAAATTTGAAGGAAAAATAAAAATTAAAAGGGTGTTCAGGGTGAAAAGAAAACCCCACCTATGAAATTCAGCTGAGATTGCACAGGAGAAGCTCAAGCCAACCTAGTCTGAATGATGAACAATGGGTAAGTAATTGATAGATAATTGATTTTCTACACAGGAGAGATTAAATAGATCTGATACAGTTGAATTTCAACAGATGGGTTGGATATGTAGATACCTGGGAAATTATCAGGGAAGCTAATGAAGGTGAGCAGTAGTGTAAGAATGATGAGATGGGTAAAGGTATGACTCACAGCAAGAAACAGCTTTTGTGTTTTAGGGAAGCATCAACCGGGAAGGAATCCACCAGTGGCATTCCTTACAGATGGGTCTTGGATTTGCTTTTCTTAAATACTTACAGGACTGCTTTTTGCACAGAGAAATGGGAAAACAATGATGAACTCTTCTTTAATGTGCTGTCACTACAGAGCAGGGTCAGGGCAGTTTTGGTGAAGAACTGGTTGAGTTTGAGGAGCAGGGAATATATGTGAATTGAAATGGGGTAACACAGAACTACAAATTGATGCACAAAGGAAATTTTCACACAGAGTGTGAACTCAGAATATGCTGAGTTGGAAGGGAACAACAAGGATCATTGAGTCCAATTCCTGGTCCTGCACAGAACCGTCCCCAAGAGTCACACCATGTTCCTGAGAGTATCATCCAAATGCTGCTTGAGCTCTGTCAGGCTTGGTGCTGGAAAGCACTATGCTCTGGGAAATTTGTCCATTGAAAAGCATCTGGACTGGAGAGACCTGAGCACGGGACTTGACAATGGGTGACCATGGAGAACCAATGCCAGGTGGCTGTGAAAATGCAGAGCAGACTCCATAGGTGCAAAAGGTAGTATGGAGGAAGGATATGATGTGCCCTAACAAAGGCACTGGCAAGCCCTAACTTATAGAACTTATAGAACTACAATTACTCACTTTTAAGGGGGAGATACCTTACTGAAATCAAGTGCGGATTAGAATATAAAATTAGACTGGGGGGGGCGGGGGGAATTACCTAATTGATAAATGCTGAAATAAAAAGTTTTGGATTTCTTTCCTTCTTAAAACTGGGGCTCTGAGGAGCTATGATTGCTGTCTATTGGAATAATGCAGGTAACCCTAAAGGAAGGATACAAACTTTAAGCTGAGGAGATGGCTGACACAAAAGCAAATGCATCTGAAGTGTCTGCTATTAGCTAAGGCTGGAAACAAGAGAATATCTCTGTCTTGAGAGCAGCGAGGGTCTGGGACAGCCTTCGGACAGAGGCAAATGCCCAGCTGGCTCAAAGATGGATTTTTAGAATGGTGAGAAAGAGTTGAAAGCAAGGGGGCAAGATTTAATATATTATATATATATTCAATTCCCACCCAATCTTATTCTGTTTGAGTAGCCAGTAATCCCCTGATGAGCCTCACAGCAGACTCTGTTTGCTCTGTGCTATATCAATGTTTATCTCATTCACAGCAGAAAATGCAGACTTGGGAAATGGGAATTTCACAATGAGGATAAACGCTGTGGTGCCCTCACTTGCAAGCTCTGAAGGGCAGATCTGCCTCTGGGTTTCAGCAGGCTATTCTTCAGCCATGTTCCATTCATCATTTGGAATGAGAGCTAAATAACTCCTGGCCTGTTTCATAGCTGACAGGCTAGCCTCTCCAAGAGGTAAAGACACTTCCTTTCTCTCCTTGAAACATCATGAACTTTCAAACTTGGCAAGGCTCTTTTGCGTTCAATCTAATAATAAACCCAAACCTTCCATCACACAAAAGCAATGAAACTGAACTTGCCTGAACTTGCCTCAGGGAGCTGAGATCCAAAGCTCTGTCATTTCCTCAAAAGCCATTCTCCTCTTTGCAAGGACAGGATGTTGTTGTGACAGGGCATCCTTGCTGTTTGCTCAGCCTCTCTTCCTCGTGATGAAATCCCTCTATAGCAACTCTGGAGGTCCTACTTCTGCTCTGGTTTAGGGCATACAATGTGCTGCCCAACTAATCGCCTCTCTTTTCTATGAGTGATTTATGGAGGCTTGAAGGACATTGAGACTCAGCACATTTTCTGTTTTCCAAATGTTGGTGCAACGAAAGTGGTACTTTTCCTGCCAGTGGGAACCTGAAAGACCTGATGGGCTTTTCTGGCAGCAGTCAATGTCAGTGAAAGGGGCGCCAAGCCGCCTGTGGAGCAAGCGGAAGTACAAATGTGTGTTGGCTTTGAATTCCACTGGGAACTCAGAAAAAATATTTTGACTTGATTTTACAGTTCAGTTTTTCATTAGCAAAAAGTGAGTGCTCAGCCAGTGATCAGAAATACCCTTTCTTAATTTGCATCAGTTCCTGTTCAGTTATTAGGCACAACTGACACTGGAAGAGCAAACAGACAATGACCACACTGAAGAGCGAGTGAAATAGTTCTTTTCTCATTAACGTTTTCTTGTGGTACCGGCTCTTTTTTAGAAAGAGAATGGTCTTATGTCATCCTGAAGTATTTATTCTGGGAAGGGAGAAAGGGACTCTGCAATGTTTGTTCTAGGTATCTAAATTTAAATGACTAACTCAAGCACATAATCTCTCTAGGCTGCCTCTAAAAACCAGTGGAGAGGGAAGGGCTTCTGTAATGAGCAGTTCAAAAGCTCTTGCTTAAGTGAAGAATATTTTACTACCATGCCATACAAGATTACAGGTGTTTAGGGTTGTATTTTATTCTACCCTCTTGCATGCTTCCGTTCTCCAGGATCACATGAAAAGCATAAGAAGTTCTATGTATATCTGGATGTGTTACATTATCTTCCCATATTTCATTATGCAAATAACAAAATTACTAGACACAAGTGGGGGGTGAAATAGGTGACTTCCTTCCCCTGGTATGAAAACAAACACCCCACTCCCATGTGGAGTCTGAAGCTCAGCAATTTTTACCTATACAGGAGTGGAGGTCACTGATGGAAACCCAACCCTTACAGTTGATTCTGGAAAGAGAATTTGGACGCATGTAAGATTGATCCAAATCTCATGGAAATTGGGGAGACCATGGCTTAGGAAGTGTTATACTAAATTATTCCCGAACTAATTTCATCTATTCTCCTATTTAGTGCAGTGGGAGCCACCAGCAGATGCTTTTCATGAATTCTGAAATGGGTTTGCAACATGCAGGCTGGCATATTTGGTTACATTCTAATCCTCCACAGAGAGAAGCCAGCTGAATTCAGGTCTGACACATGGATCTTAGTTTCCTTTCTGCATGTTTTCTCAGCATTAACTGTTATAAATTAAGGTTTTCTTACTGCCCATATAACAGGGAGAAGCTGAAGCTGCAACTACAGTATCTTGCCTTTAGAAATGCAGTGTTCTTACAAGAAAAACAAAAGGAAAAGGTTTAGATGAAATTACTGAGAGTACTCAAGGAGCAGTTACCAAGTCAACACTGTTAAACTGGAAAGAT
Source organism: Sakesphorus luctuosus (assembly GCA_013396695.1). Lineage (NCBI taxonomy): Eukaryota > Metazoa > Chordata > Aves > Passeriformes > Thamnophilidae > Sakesphorus > Sakesphorus luctuosus. The sequence goes on from VWZD01007162.1 coordinate 461,211, forward strand.
TTATTGAGCTGGATTCTTAGGGATATCCCTAGGCCTGGATTCAAGCCCATTCAGTATTTTCATTAATAATTTGGATGAAGCCTTTATTAGAGCTTCATCTAAAAGCAAGAGACACTAGGGAGGAGGGGATTAGTGCTCAGGAGATCTCAGTAATTAGAGGAATGGTCTGTAAAGAAACAGGATGCAATTTATTGAAGACAAGCACAAATCTGCACCTACATTAAAATAATCAGCTCCACAGGCACATGGTGGGATAGAGTAGCTGGGCAGACCTCTGTCACAAAAGAGCTAGAGGTTATGATGGAGGAGTGACTCAGCTGTGGAAGGGAGAAACATTGGTCTGGGTTAGATAGACAGGGATGTCACATGTTAGACACAGAAGGCTAAGTCCTTCAGCTGGATCACTGGGACAGGTTTCTGGCATTACACCTTGGGAAAGACATGGCTGCAAGTCCTGAGGAGAGACAGGCTGCAAAGAGCAGAGAGAAAGGCGTCATATTTAGCCTAGAGAAAGCAAAGCTGAAAGGAGACACAATAACAATCTTCAAGAGCAGTCAGTCTTCCAAAAAGAGGAAGGTGGTGAACTGTTCTGTGTCCAGAAATTATCCTTTGTGGTTTAACCACGATTTTCTGTGGTTAGAAAGAAAGAGAGAGGGAGGGAGAAATTGAGATGGTAGATAAGTTGACTTTACTGCTTTACTTATGAATTGCCTTGGGGCATAAAGCACATGATCAAACACAGTCGAGTTACTGTAGCTTAATGAGTTATTGCCTGCTGGCTGAACCATACTAATTAACCATATGTGTGCTCTCAACCTGCCTCAATTGCCAGATGAAATGGCCTCACTTAAATACTTGTGTTTGACTTTGCAGGTGAGGCAGACTGAATGCTTCAGTAAGATCACTGACTACAGCTCAGCTGATGGAGGGTGATTTCCAGGGGATGGAAATTTGTCCTTAGTGCTCAACAGTAATGCTGCCACTGTTATAGCTGGGGTTTGACAAGGGAGGAGCAGAAAACAGATCTAAATATGTGTTACTTCACAGCCTTATGTCAATAGAAAGAGACTCCATACAAGTGTATTGGAATTGTAGTAACACTGGGTTTTATAAAAGATCTTGGTGGGTTTTGCTTGGGAAGGCTTGTAATATGATAATTTTAAAAAGCTAGCACTGTGAATGTTACAGAGCACTGCACACATTTCTCTTGCAACTGCACACAAGCTTGCTTTAAGTGTATCTTGTTTTTTTAGTGTTTTTCAGGAAATTATTTTTTTACTCATATCTGCATGGTCCTTCCTTCTATCTTTCCTTCCATCCTCCCGCTCCCCTCTCCCCAACCACCTTTTTCCCTTTTGTGGTTGTTTTTCCATTGTTATCACCAGTTTGCATTATGTGGCTAAGGATGAACATTTGGATGTTGCAATCTTAGGGAAGTTTTTTATTCACAGCAGTACTTCTGTCTATGTTTTCCCATTAAAACAACTTACTCTTTTGCTTCCAGCATGCTATTTAGGGAGGCAGCAGACTTGGCATGTTTGCTTAGCAGACAGACACACTTGACAAGTGCTATGTGAAATGGGAGCAGAGACTTCTACTTTGTCAGTTTGTTGCTATTTTATGGAATCAGATAAATTAGCCTAGAGAGGATCTGAGAAAGTTACCTGGTTCCTTTTTGTGCTCAGGACATAACCAAATGTCATTGTCCTTTCTGACTGATGTTTGCCTAACTTGTTTTTGAAGTCCTGCATTGGTGCAAATTCCAGGGCACCTGGAAAACCTTTCCCTATACTTTCATATATTGAACTAAAATACATATCTGAGGACAAGTTAACATACAATTCAGCCTAAGCCAGCCAAACTGCATTCAACTGCTGCTGTGATCCTTTCAGTTTTCTGTAGGAAAGAGAAATGCTGGAAATCTTCATGGAAATTATTTGATATCATAAATGTTTTGCAATTTAATTTAGTCTAGAGATGCCTGTTCTCCCTTCACGACATAGATTTTTGCACTGAGAAAGGAACTTCAGCCTACCAGGAGCTGTAAGGCTGCAGTAGTAATGCATACACCGCATTTCTCTAGTGCTTGCAACATGGAAACACATTTTCATAGCTGAGTTTTATGTATGTGGAAGGAGGTGCTATTGTGTATCTATTCAGTGTAAGACTTTCTTCCTTTCCCAGATACATGCTCTAAACTGAGGATTTCCAGGTTTGGGGAGAAATAATTAGCATCTGTATGAAATTCTTATCCAGATGTGGAAATCTGGATGATTTGAGATGGGGTTTGTCTTATCTCTAGTTTTACTGCAAAGAAATTTTATCTTAAAATAGTACTTTTGCAGAGTCCCTCTAATACTTCTAATCCTTGGTATTACCAAGGAAATATCAGACCATAACTATTCCATGGAGAACTGAAGTGAAATCGTCATACAACGAGAACACGAGGACTGCTGGGCAGACTGTATTTACTGTTATCTGAGAACAACCATACATCTAAAAGTAGCTGAAAGTTGTGATGCTTCGATGATTGTCTCATCCTTCAGCAGATCCATTTTGCACAGACCCTAGTACAAACAGAGAGACTGAAGAACAAAGGAACCATTTTCCCCTCTGCATGTAGAAGGAAATATATGCAGCTTAAAATGAGAGGTGATGCTGGAAAAATGAGGCTTGATCTGGGAGATCATCTTAAAAGAGGTGAAAGAAAGCAAATTTCTTACAGAGTGAGTAGTGAACTTCTGGGATTTACTCATGCAGAAGGATATGGACACTGATACTACAAGCTAGATCAAGAAGTGGTTAGATAAATTAATAGACAATAGAGACACAATAAAGGGAATAAGCAGGGTTGTGCTCACTGAACTCCCTGCACAGCATGTTCTGCCACCATCAACAGAGGTGGGATATGGGGCAAGGTGGGCCATCGAAGTCACCTCAGTAGTACAAATCTGATATTCTTATGCATTTCCTTTCCATTCTTTCTGCCCTGCCACTGATTCCAGAGCCAAACTCACATATCACAGGGGTAAAAAGGTTCTTTGCTGGGCTTGCAATAGTCTACAAAACTGTAGCTAGCATATTGGGAAATGATTACTTTGGGCCCTTGGCATAAGGGAAACCAGGTCTGGATCTAGATTAGATCATTGTCCAATAACAGTTGTAGAGAAAGGCTGGTAACAGCAAAACAGCCTGGGAACATCTAATTTTTCCTCAAAACCTGGAGAGGTCTGCATCTGGGTTCCTCATATTCACTGCCTCAGAAGAGGAGAGAAGGGACAGACTATTGGACACACATATGATCTGGTTTTCCTTTCACTACATTTGATGAGGGTTGGAAATACGATGTATTTTCTACAGCATCAAATAAATCTCAGTAGTGTTACAAATAGTGTTGTTTCAAGTCTGTGAGGGATTTATGGACAAGAGCAAAAGACCCTTGAAATCGATATCAATAATTCTGCTGCTCAAGCTTGAGGCAAAACTCCAACAGCTGTCAGGGGGGCGTTTTTTAATACCCATCTAGCCTCAAGGATGCAAGACCATCATAATTAGCTGCTAATTGAGAAGCGTGCATCTGAAAAGCACAATTTCAGAGAACAAAGAGCTGGAGAGACCCACTTCTAGGGCTAATTAGAATTAATTCATAGCTATAAGTAGAAGGTCTCCCACAGTCCTGGGACTCTCTCTTGCCCTCTCCTGAAATACCAGTCTAAACATACCCATACCAATCATAAAAGGCTCAGTGTGACTTGTGTGGCTCTTGTGCAACACAGAAATAGCACTGCTTGTTAAAAATGAGTCTGGGTTTGGTTGTTTTGTTTTTTTTTATTTTAGCCCTGGGCTATGTCTCCCCTCTGCTTTGCTAGCTGCCTTTCCTTTCTTTCCTTTTTGAATCTGCGTACCAACAAACAAAGTGACAACCTCAGCACTGTTTCTACTTCTGCATGAACAGGCCTTTTAGAGAAAAAAAGGCCCAAACCAGGCCTCGCTGTCTATTGCACCCTCCTGAAGATGCATCCAGCAGGACTAACTTCAGGCACCTCCATGAGCTGCTGGAGTCTATTTGTTTTTCCCCCAGCAGGTCCAGAGCAGCTATTTTCCCACGTGAACTGGAGCTCCACCATCAGCCCTTCAGGTGCTGAGGACACAGGCTGCAGTTTCTAGTGTTCATGTGACCTCTTAAAAGCCTTCAAGAGCTGATTTTATTTTTTAAGTCCTAAAATTAAAAAACAAACAAACCTGCACAGTAAATATCTAAGTGGTAGGTCAATCTACAATATTTCTATCTTACTTGAGATCACCACATCTCTCTTGTATGTATTTAGCCAACCACTCACCAGTGCCAGCACCTCATTTCTTGAGGAGTGCATCAGTGCAAGGGCACCCCAGTGAGAAAATAAACCAGACTATTTCCTTACAACACCCAGTTTTGGTTGTCTGATATCAGATGCTTTTAAAATAAGATTGACCTTTTTTTTTTTGAAGATGTTGAACACCTGTCTTTGGGAGGCAGCAATTACTTCAAGTTGCTTCAAGCTATGGACCCAAAAAAGAGCAAGACAATAGTGGATCTGGAGAAATGCAGGGTAACACATTGTCATTAGTGATGATCTTGTTATAGAGGAGGTGGCCTACTGAATTATGCTGTGCTGGCCTCCCTGTATAAGGATGTCTAGCAAACCTTAGAAGCTTCACAGTTTAATTGTGGGTGTCAGAAGCTGGTGCTCCTAAAGCAGACAAGTGGCTTAATTTGTAGGAAAGAGGAATCTGTACTGCTTAGTAGGTGTGAGGTGCCTCATTTATGCTCCAAATATAGATGCACTTCTCTATCTTTAGTTTCCCACAACTGAAAATCTGGTGTGTGATACCTCTGCAAACTCATGCTGGGGCATGTATGAACAGCATGTTGCTGAAATTGAGAGACTCTGAGGTCCTTGAATACCTTTAGATTTCCTGTTAAAGGAAACTGATTTTCTAAAAGAAATTTTCCAAAGGATTTTCTTCCCACAGGTACTCATCTGAACCACTACACAGCCAGAACAATCTTTTTGTTCTTTTCTTTATGGCTTAGGAATGTTCTTCTTTCCATGTGGTGTATCTTCTATGTTATTGCACAATTTCTGCACGCTGTTTTTGGTGAGGGGCAGTATCTACTGCTGTCATAAATGAGTCCAAAAGCCTTACTTTGGCTTTGAACCCCACTGCTGAGAGGGGATGCAGGTGCCAGAGTTTTTGCCTTAATTAAGGTTTCACTTGTAACCAAACACCCCTGCTCACCTTCCACTGTCACGAAGGTCCTGAGGCCCCTTCTGTATAAGAACTTCAGCCTGAGAGCTGGGACTTCACATTCCCATCTGACTCAGAGGACCAGACGTGCCCCCTCAAACTTCCCCATTGCTTAGAGCCATGCTTTGCCAGGAGCCCACTGAAGGTTTGCAGAGAGCTTGAGGTGCCTCATTCGACTTGATAGGCAGAGAGTTGGCTTGTAGAGGGTTGCCAAGCAGAGCAATGCTCCTCACTTACAACACAAAGTAACACCCTCCCCTTCCCCTTCACAGAACCATTGCTCCAGCCCTGCCACTCCATGCTGGTGTGGGCAGTCTGCCACACATTTCTTCTAACCTGGCTTGTGCTGCTGCAAACCCAGATGCTCCTCAGGAATGGAGGTTCCTGTCACTTTCTAGGAGGCTTCCATCAATTCCCTTTGCCAGACATCTGGATTCCCTGTGCGGTCTTCAGTAACTTTACACTGCTCTGGTCCTGCAGGCAAATGGGGACAAGACAGCTTGACAAGTTCCCAAGTAGTCTGCTTTTGCCAAACACCAGAATTTCCTTCCCTTACACATCTGATTCCTGCTGTGTTGCCTGCAATCATACCTTCAGCTGCTGCTTGCAACACTGAGAAGCAGTCACAGTGGGACTCATGGTTTTCCATTAGGTCCTGGTGGCTCATGTTTCCTGGGGTGGTTTGCATCTGCAGTGGCTCACATTTCTTATGTTAGGTCAGCAAAGCTGAGTAAGGTTGTATAGAATTGTAAAGACTTCAAACCTATTTTTATTTGACATCTCCCTGACCTAGTCTGTAGCAGAGTAATCAGATGACTACAGAGCCAACTGCTGTTTGGGCACTGTTCTCCTCCTGACCTTAGGTCTTTTCCTCTTGAAGCATGAAGCATGATATCAAAAGAAAACTCTTCATGGGTTGTAAAAAATTCTTTAACACCTTTGGGGTTAGAAGTGGAACCAGAGACACTGAAATAGTGTTATGATGAAGCTGGGACTGCTCTGTACCTAAGTGATACCATATGTTGGCTTGCTTCTAGCAGTGTTTACTGTGTAACTACATTGGCTCAGTAGGAATCTCTCTGGAAAAACAGTCAGCGTGGAAAGGAAGAGCTGCAAAGATCCTCTCTGAACAAATGCTTAAAATGCTGCTAAGGGACAATCCCAAAACCATCATCTTTGATGATTTTGTTTCCAAACCGTCCAACCTGCAGAATTGGTTATGACCAGTAAAGTAAGAAGGCTGTCCCAGATTTCACTCAGGAGATGTCTTTGTGCCTCATTCTTCAGTCTCTGTGCAATGATGATCATCAATCCTGGGAGTGGTGCCCAGACAGAATTCCTAATAGCACTTTGGTGTAACATTGCATGGGAGGGGACTATGACCTGCAACAGGAGAGAAACTGAAATTTGGCAAGTGGCTGTAAGCTATGTATCTAAATCCTACCTACCATATTAAGAAGTGTCCATATTTCAATGCTTGCATGATCCTGCTTTCCATAGAATAGTCAAAGTCCAGAAACCTGAGGTGGCAGTGACAAAACTCCCATTGCCAGTTTTGGACACAAGTTTAACAATTAGCTGACTACACTTTGGTCTGTCAGGAAGGGGAATAAATTCCAAGAAGTTCTTATAGTCACATACATGTGGAGCCTGGCTGGGACCTCACTTATGTATCATAACTACTGCAATTTTAAAATGTCTAACTCTAAACAGAACTTTTCTTGCAGTGTTCCCTAAATATTTCTTCTTGAAGTCTGTTATTTACTTCCATTATGAGACTCAAAACATCCCAGAATCCGAAAGACATTTGATCCAATCCCACAGCTGCCATCCCAACAAACATGTAAGTAAAACAAACATTCTGTGAATGGGGATCTCAGGCATTTGTGGGGAGGATTAGGGATTAGTGAAAGATGATTCTGCCATTGTTCCCCTAATTGATAAAAGACAAGCCATTGCTATTTTGAATAATGTTACCACACAAGCCTCAAGCAATTTAGCAGAAGATCCTGTATAATTGAGAAGAACCACTTCTGTATGTTGAAAATATTCCTGTGAAGTTACTCTACACTCTCTAAAATCAGGACCAAAGGGAGTGAGGCAATAAAAATTCTTCCTCTTTTTAATTGAAAAAAAAAAATTGCTTTCAGATGAATTCACTTCATTTTTCCTCTGTAAATGTCTTTTCCCAGGTTGTATTTCTTACATGCCTGAGCTCCTTCCCAGCACTGCCACAACCCCACCCATGTGCATTGATGCTAAATTGCTCCTGCCCGGTCAGTCACTCCTCTCCTCTCAAGCCCGAAAGAGCTGGAGAAAATTTAAAAGGAGTTCTGCTTTTCATCCCACAGCAGCTTTCCATCCAGTGCTTGTTCACCACCTGAACCTGGCATCCAGGCAGACTCATGTTTATAAAAGCAGACAAGCAAATTGGGTGAGGCCACGAGAAACTCAATAGCTTTACAAGGTATCTTGTAATATACATTTAGAAATGTACACCTATTTTTACTTTGAACATCATCTCTTCTGCTGAATATCATTACATATTCAGAAAGAATTCAAAAGAAAACACATGAAAGAGAGCAGCCATCTGTAAATGCAAAGGGTTTAAAAGCAGCTCACCTCTGTGGGACATCTGAACAAATCTTAACACAAACCTTATTGACCAGACCTTCATAGAGCTCCTAAGCTCCCAGCTGTGGAGCCCTAAGACCTCTCATGGAATTGTGTTGGGATCATGTGTGTAACACACTCTGACTAGGGCTTGGGCCCATGTGAGCTTTGACCAAATGCTGCTGTGCAAGCCTTGAGTGTGAATGTGCAGGGCGAGGACCAGTCTATCCCTTTGAAGCTGAAGTGGTGGCTGTGGGTTTGGAGCAGTAACAGCACCTGCCTGGTTGGCAGGCATAGCTCTCATGTGGGATAGAAGGAAGAAGCATTTACTCAGTTAAACTGTAGCCATGAGGGATGAGAGCCAGCAAAAGGCTTATGAGGTTGTACTGCTCTATACACAATACCATAGCAAGTTTGACACTGCACTGACAGAGCTCCCATGAAGCATGCCTCATCTCTTTCCCAGCTCCATCACATGACTATGGCCTCCCAGGGCTGCTTTAGACACCAAATGTGCCTTTCATACCATTGTGTGGACCCAAAACCATGTCACACACAGTTTGAGTTGCCTTTTGGGGAAAGACTCCAGGGAATTTTTAGGTCCATTCAAGTCAGATGAAAAATGGTCATCTTCAGACATTATTTATTCTCCTTTTCTCCCTCTCAAAAAGCAAGTGTATAAGCAAGCTAGCCACAGGCAAAGGCTGTGATTTTCCTTGCATTCTTCTAGTTAGGACCTCCTATCCTTTCCCTCATGTCATTCAGGGAAAAAAAAAAAAGAAACTGCTTCTGGTTGTTTGGCAGCTGATCACAAGCTTACATGAGAAGTGAAGAGTGATGTGCTGGGGAAATCTGATTCCCAGCATGTCAAGAACCTGCAAGCAAAAAAAGAACTGCTGAATATGTACAGAAGAGCTAAACAGTCACCAATGGTCCCTTAAAACTCCAAGTAAAGCATATGATATCCTTTGAGAGGACAGCATGAATAGCTGGGTGAAATTAAGAAAGAGGAGCTATAGACCTTGAAATCGGGGAGCTTTTATGGAAATGTACTTTCTAATAGCACCACAGTAAGTTGAGCAAAAGCTAAGTGACTGCAAAAATTTCAAACTGGACAAGGTAAAAAACATGAGGATGAAATAGAGTTAATAAATAAAAGAGTCAATAATCCTGCTTGGGGATGGGGTGAACTGTTGGCCTCATGTCATGTGTCTTTTCCATTCCCCACTTGTGTGATACTAAAAAAAGTCTGACCCAATCCAGGGATTACACAAAGAATGTGCTTTAACAAAGGGAAATGCATGGCCTTTCTACTCACCCTACAGCAGCATTCAGGACCAGAAGAGGGGTTGGTCTGAATAGTCAGGATTTCATTCCTGGCTGTGTCTAGCAAATGCTATGTGCATTGAGAGGAAAAAAAAATGTGCCCTCTCATTGGAATATTTCTCTGTGTTCTCCTGTAAACCAGGTGTCAAAGGAAGGCAGTGATGGCCATTGAAGCCATTCCTGCTTAAGGGGCATGTCTGAGATGTTATTTCTTCCTGTGACTGCATGAGAATGGGATAGTCCCAACCACATCTCAGCAATTAGGATATTAATAGTCCTATTACTCTGAGCCATCTATTTTGCTTTAAAATTCATAGTGCAGTTAGCCAAGGTTTGTTCACAACAGGAAAAGTACAGAGATACAGGAAGACTGAGTCAGAATAGAGCTTTGAAATGCATCAAGCAACCATTTAATTAAAGAAGGGAGCTCTAATATTGTGTTCCAAATGATTACTTATTTATATACTCCTCAAACAGTGCTATTTTTAAACCAGATTTTGAAGAGAGACAATTTATATTTTTATATGCAGACAGTCTTAAAATTAAATGAGCTGCCAGTACAGCACTGCCCTGGAGGAGTAGGAAAAGAAAAATCTTGGTGTCAGTCCTTCTGATACTTCTGCTTCCTCATAGCACCACAAATGTTAGAGATCAAAATAGGCACCTCAACATACACAGGCTTGCCATCTTCCCCCAACAGTCCTCTTGTGGCAGGTCATGACCTGGCATTGTCAGGACACGGGTTTTGAGGTGCCTGGAGGCAGATGCCAATAAGCCCGGGGAGATGGACAACTAGAAATGTAGGCATTTGTTGGGACAATTAGAAATGTAGGCATTTGTTGGGGGTGGGGATGGTGCCTCCTGGTAAGCAAGAAGGTTTCCTAACTTCTAAATTGTGGACTTCCATGGGGTGAGACATGGTTTTCATTTTACAATACTGAAATTAAACTGGAAAACCCTGGGTCCAAGTGATGACCTTCATCCTTCACTCCTCTCATATTTGCCAATTGCACCAGAGTGGAGTGTGAAGTTCAGCAGGGCACCATTTTATGCCACTTTTCACTGGTCTGAATAACCACGCAAATTGCAAGGAAACAAAATGCTGTCTACAACAGATGTTTGAAAACTTTGTTTTTTCTTAGGAGTGGAACTGAGCAAGGCCCGTGTGGGAAGGCATGAATGTTTGCTGAGCTCCTAAATAAATGTGAGGCCAGCTTGAGAGACTGAAAGCCCAGTGGCTTCTCCCAGTTCCCTAACAAAGGGCTGGACCCAAGCAAGCTGAATTCAAAGAGAGAGACTCTCACTGACATCAAAGGACATTGAATTGAACCCCACGAAGGACTATCCCCACCAGGGACCAGCAGAAATAATAGCATGTGATGTACGTGACCAACTGCCCCTAACCAACCGCTTGGATTCCAGGCATTAAACACTGTAAACACTGAATGCGCAAACAATTCATGCAAATGTGCCAAAAAATTTCAAAGAAAAATATGTAAGCAAACTGCAATGTGTTTGTGGGTATTTTGTGAGCAGGAAAATGTTGTATTTGTGGAATAAATTAGTCCCCAAGAAGTGTTTTCTCAGCTAGGAGTTGTGTGCAGTCAAGTCAGCCAATCGAAATAAAGCCTCTTTTTGATTGCCAAAGGAAGTGGGCAAGTACAGAGACATGGGTGAAATGAGTTTGGGTTTGCTTTCAAAATGTGAGGTACCAATTACATCTCGTCTTAATTGTTCTTATTGTTTGAAAAATCTTTTTTCCAGCTATCTAAATGCTTTGGTTTATTCTCTCATGAATGCTGAAAAGCTTTGGTCTGGTGTTTATCCATATCAGACACTGCAAAGCTCATCCAGACTCTTATCTCCTTCTGATTAGATTACTGTAATGCCCTGCCACGAGGTTTGCTGGGCTGCTTCCTCTATCAGGGAATGCCACTACCCCTTCGAGACCGTTACACACAGAAGGAAATCCAGTGCATTTTATTCCAACCACATCATGCCTTTTGTGGGCTATAAACAAAAAGTATTAATTAAAAACGGGAATATCTGCTGCTGGGATCCAGATAAATTAGGAAATGGGGTAACACTGAGAGCAGGCGTGTCTCTCATGTTGAGAAATAGCTGTGCAGAGGCAGCATAGTAAAGGAAGGAGGGTCAGGCTCAAATCCGTGGCTCACATCTGTTTATTTTTAGACAAATGTGCTAGGGCTGCTGGGGGACTGACCTGTGCCTCACTTATGGGTTGTCTCAGGGAATCAAAAAAACCCATTTAGCTCTTCCCTGGGAGGATCTTCACTTGGTGATAAGGATTGAAGTGGAAGTAGGATTGTCCATGCCTTCAACACAGGATGGATGTTGAAGAGTCTGTCAGGAGCTCTGTGGGTACCTAGAATTATCTGCCCACAGGCAGCCCACACCTCCAGTGAGCTGTCCAAAGAAACAAAGGGGTTTTAGGTGTGACTAAACCAGCTCTGGAGAGAGCTATGGAAGTTTTTCAGATAAGGAATCAGACAATTAGAGACAGGGAGCATTGAGAAAGACAGGGCTCTAGGATAAATTTCTTATTTGTCTGTGCATGTTGGCAATCACTGCAGGTGCTTAGTTGAAGGTTTGGGTATGAGAGTTAGTGCTGTGTTCACTCAAAACTGAACTTTAGTTCAGCCTCTAAGGTGGGATAGCAACAACAGCTACCCAGTTCCAGGATTGTTCCACAGTGGACGGAGCAGCTGTGAAAGCTGCAGCTCTCCTTACTAGCAGGTGGTTATAAATGTGGCTGGTCATAAATGCTGTCGGATGTCAGCCAATTCTCAATCCCAAAAAGCAAGTACCTCTTTCTATCCAGGCATCACAAAGCGCTCTGCAAACCTTCACAGACATGCTCTCAGAAAGACTATACTATGTCTGGGCACTGAAATATGCTGTGTGACTTATTCAAGGTCATACAGGAAACCAGTGCAGCACAGACAACAGGTTGTTTAAATCCCCAAAGATAACTCCTCTTCTTGCTTCCCCAGAAAGTCCCTGTCACTGAGCATCAGTCTTTGGCCCTCTTGGCCTTTCAGCTGTTTAACGGATTGGTGCTGCTCTCTGCATGATCAAAATCCTGTTTGATATGGTTCTCCTCCTGCTGGTGTTATTTATAGCTGTTCTTACCTTCGACCAGAGTGGGTTTCTCTTTTTGTTGAAGCGCATTGAGCCCATGATGTTGCTTCAAGTACTGTCAGTGTCTTTTGTGCAGCAGGTGCTGCTCAAAATTAATTGTTTGCCTTGATATTATATGATCATTCATCTATGGATTTTCAGGTGAGTCAGTTGTTGCATTAGGGCTGTCACTTCCTGAATGCTTATGGTGAACACCACATTTTACCTCTCTCATAGCCAGTGTTTCTTCGAACATTGCTCCCCATAATAGAAAATGGTTTCTGATTGCCAAACCTTGCAGAGAAATATCTCCTCCTTTTTGTCTGTCACAGACAAAAGGCTACTGAGTGAGGCTCTGAGGCTCATTAGAGTTCATAACATCACTTGTTTAAATGTTTGGGGCTCTTTTAAGTTCACATGTCAAATGTGCTTAAGCGTGTGGAGTTGGCTTGCTGCAGTGCTGAGTGTCTGCAGGCTCTGCCATTCTTCTGCTGATGGTGGGCAGAAAAGTGCCTGGAGGGGCCTCTGGAAGGAAATTGCTGCTCTGCCTGCAGTGCTAGGAGTTTCCATATCTCTGTCAACCCTGGGGATGGCTCTGCATGGCAAAGCAAGCACCTCTTTCTCACCTCTCTTGAGATGCTGCAGAGAAATGGGAGAAGGCAGCCCAATTTGGGCTGTGACCCCACCAAGGGCCTTTCTGCACAAGGTAGAATTGCTGCAGCAAACACTTGGCCTGAGACCTTGGCTTGGCAACATTACAGGATCAGATTTACTGGTGGGGATTAAGAGGGCCTTTGTCATTCCTCACCATTAACACCATCCAGCACAGGGGTGGTGTCACAGAATGACATGTGAAGCTCTGCAGCTTCCCCTCTGCAGCTGTATCCATCTTTGCCATCCTGCTCATGTACTTCTCCACTCTGGCCACTCAGCCATGAATGCAAGTTCTTTGGTCCAGTCTGACTGAGAATGTTGTAAACATGATAGAAAAAAATGCATATTGTTTCAAAACAAGTCTAAAGATATCAGAGGTTGGGTTAGTCTGCGCTGCAAGGACTATCCTGCAGATCACACTCTCCCACATTTTGGCTAATGCATTGTATGATGTTGTCTCAGTTTCTCTCCCTCGGGTTTCTGAACTTCCAGGGAAGTTGGTCCTTTACTGGTGACAAGCTCTGCCTTCTACACTTGCTTCCTGCTTCTGGGGACTATCCAAGTAATTCTTCAAAGTGCACATCATAATAGATTTGGTGGTCTCCAAAGGAGATTTGGTATAGTCTTGGCTTTGCTTTGCTCTGGAATTTGCACTGTAGGCAAGCCAAAGGCAGAGGGGAAATGTGGGATACTTTAACATAATTACACAACTTAAAATCAGACCTAACAAGGTAAGGAATAATGTATCTAAAAAAAGCAAAAACTAGTGTATCTTTTATCTTGCATTGTTTAAGGGCTATTTGTGCTCGTATGTCCTGAGCTTATGCACGTGCCTAAGATTGCCTGGGTGAAGTGTCTCTTGGCTTCTGTATTTGTCTTGCAGCGTACAAGGGTGCTGGTTCTTCTATGAGTGCCTTCAGCTCTACTTACAGGGAAACATGAAGTAATGATTTTCCTTCATGTCTTCATGATGCAAAGGAAAGTGGCTCCTTGCCACCTTTATTTAGAATCCATTAAACTGACTTATAAGGCTGAATAGACCTTTTTCTGATGATAATTAGTACTCATGTAGCTTTTAGCATTTGGGTTCTCTAAGCCCAAGGAAGAGTCCATTTCCCAAAGAACTAAACCCATGCACCTGGACAGGTTAGTGGGAGTTAGCTGTGGAGGTGAGCAGGATTTGTTTAGTTTTTTTCATTTAATTTCTCAGGGATTTGGCTGGTTCTTGTTTATTTGTTTGTTTACTAGTTGGCTGCTCTTTCTGCTCTTCTCTTCACTTTCAAAAGCTTTACTATATTTCTCCTCACAATCATTACACCGAGAGTCATTGCTGCATTGTCAGCTTCTGCCTGAGGCTGAGGTGTCTTCCAGAGGTTTCCCTGAAGCTTTCTTTTGCCTTCAGCAAGGATAAAGCTGAGCAGAAAGTTCTGTGTTTGATGGCTTCAAGGAGGAGACATGCAATTCCCTCACTGCAAATGACGTTTTTATGTTTCTCTTTTGCTGAGAGAAGGTATTCTCTATCCTCTGCCAAACAGAGGACAGTGCCCACTGCCAAACGTATAGTACCTAATTCAGCAGTGCATTCACCATTTTCTTCCTGCCTTTGCTTTACTTTACCTGAGAGAAAAGGGCTTATTATCTTTGTAAGAGCTCAAACAAGACAGGTCTCACACATTGGCAGCAGGTTAAAAGCTATTTGGTGAGCAAAGCTCTAGCCTTTTGCTCAAATAGGGCAGCAGCTCATGCAGATGGGCTTCCTCAACTCTGCCATCATCTTTGGCTTTTGATGGAATGGTGAAAGAAGAGAAATAATTCAGTCTCAGTGACAAAGAACATCAAACATTTCAATGTCAAAGTCACCTAATGCTGTTGTTCTGGAGGGCAGTAAGCTTTTCCCCTGCAATCAACACTTCTCAAGCTGTCACCTGTGTAGGTGAGCTGGTAACTGAGAGGGCTGTGACTGTGCTCAGCAGCAGCAATTTTACACAGCTGTAATTGGGATGACTAGGCATGACTTCAGATTTCTACCTCTGTGAATGGAGAATCTTCCCTACGGTATGTGTGGGAGCTTCCATCAGATAAATTGCTCTGAGTTCTGGAAAGGATTTTCGTAGGGTTTTATATTAAATCCAGAGCCTTCATGAATTTTTTTTTTTGTCAATACAAGCCGGAAAGCTGCATTTTCTTCACATTACTGAGGCAGGTAAGAAATCCAAAGGCAGAAACTAATGTGCAAACACTGCAGCTGATGGCAGATAGACAAAACAGCTGGCCTGGTGGAACGTGAAAACAGGGAAATGAAAAAGAAGAGAAAAACTTAAGTAAATGAGATAATGCCAGTGCACACAAATGCACACACACAAAACACTGAGAAGGAGAATTTCCTTCTTTTTGTTAGGTTTTACTGCTAAGAATCTCCTCATTATGTGATGAGGTAACTACACCATTTAAGGTCTACTCATTGTATATCCATTATGTATGAATATAAAGTGTATATCATTGAATTTTGTGTGGATTTCTTCTAACAAAATTTCTGTTTCATGGTTTTATAGTGGTTTAGTGGTGGGAAGCTGGATATAAAAAACTAAGTCTTAAACTTACTCAGGTCACATCAGAAGTCAGAAAGGAGGGATTTCCCATGCCCTAAACTAGTTTAATTATCTCTCTTTTCTGTTGCAGAGTTCCTAGTTACAGAAATATAGACAGAGAGTTTTCACTTGGGTTTTGATACAGGAAATCTCTTCAAAAATTATGAGTGCTCCAAGAGATCATGAACCCAACTCATATGTTAGTGTCTTTGGAGGAGAGAGACAGAAAGAAGCCAGATGGCAAAACAGCAGAGAGAGCATTAGGAAGTTGCTGGTGTAGTCTCAGGCTCTGCCACAAGCTTACCCTAAGCCTTTGAACAAACCTCTTAACTTTTTGGTTTAGTGTTTTTTCACCTGCTAAAGCACATGAGGCAGCTTACTTTGTTCTACTGGAGTGCGGGTGTGCTGATTTAAAGGTAAACACCAGCAGGAGAAGCGAACACAACTTAAAAAAAGAGATTACATGTCAGAGTTACAATTTCCTTAAAAAGATTACAATAAATACAATGATACAGGAAAAAGTTGGGTTTAACCCACAAAACCCAGACGTATAATTCAGCACCCTGGGGCATGAACAGAATGGTGTTCATCAGCCCCTGCGCTGAGATCCCTGTGGTTCCCCTGAGTCCAAAGTAAAAGGAAAGATGTGGATGAAAGGTGCATCTGTTGGTGTGGATGATGGTTGTAGTCTGGTTGAGAGTGGCAATCGCAGTCCTGTTGAGGTTCTGGTCCTCCTCTGGATCTGACAAGTGGTACCAGAAGTCCCCAAACCCCAAGATTATATATGCTCACGTTCTGGTGGGAATGGCCAGTACCTCCCTCTGTGAGTCATGGGGTATTTTTGGACTCCTTGATGGTCCATTAGCAGACATGACCCCTCAGGATGGGTGTGGAGGTGCTAACAACTGCCTGGAGGGGAGTTGTCACACCTGAGTCATTGGTGTGAAGACCCAATCTCACAGGGTTCTCTAACACCCAGCTTTTAGCCTAAGTGGTCAGGTGTGCCCGGAACAGCTGCTGCAAATGGTCCATTATTAACAGTTTGATAGAAACAACACAGTGGGTGTAGAATACACAGTTTTGGTTACACTTACATAGTGATAAACTAGTCCTGGCTGCCCTAACTAGGACAGCTGGGAAAATCGATTAGTTCCTATTTTAAGTGTGCTTGGAACACTTGATGCTTAGCTTTGTTAAGAAGCTAACAAACTTGAAAAACTGATGTACAAATCACGTAAACTGTAGCCACTCATTTGTATTATTATTGATTTCATTTTGCATTTCTAGAGTAATTTATTATAGAAGATCTTGGAACAGAAACAAATGTGGTTCTGTCTCAGGAGTTCATAGAGTAGAGATCCTGTCTCTGGCTGCACAGTGGAGTTATATATATAGAAAGCCCAGTATTACCTCTCCCTGTACCCTTGCCTGGCTCATGTCTCTAGACTGTCAGCGTTACAGTCACTACTGTTGCCTTTGCATAGAGCCAATTGGCATCATTCTGTCAGGCACTTATATCTAGTTCTCCTAATATAATTTATATTAAACCAATTTATATTACACAGTGAGTAGCTAATGGAGAAAGTACCCACAGGAGGCTCATGTGCTGCTTTCTCTCAATGGTATTTAGCTAATCTACTGACAGATATCATTTCTACCCATAGGCTTTTCCTCATTTACATCCTTAGGACATCCAAACTGCAAGAACACAGTTACTCCTAGAACAAGTCCTCTTTCTCAGGAATTGCTTTGCTGTCCTCTTTGTGGGATACAGGATAAATACCTATACCTGGGGCCTCCAGGAGCCCCAGGTGGTGCACTCTGATTTTCTCATTTGGTTTCAGATCAGTCCCTGCCCAGATACATTTTTGTTTCTATTTACTTTAGATCCAGTTTGTTGGCTTCTCCTCTGTTGAAGTTTTCTCCAAGAAACAAGTAGTTTGCCTATCTTCTGGGGGTGCCATCCTTTCACCATCTTCCAGCAAATGATCCAGCCTCAATTAGCATTTTTGCCTGTGAGAGTTATTTGCTATTTACATCACTGGAATTACACTGGTGGAAAATTAACCTAATGAAAGTGCCACGAAATCCTGTTAAGTTTCTGTTGCTGTAATTCAGCTTCCTCACCTATTTTTCATATATCTTCTCACATTATAGATCTGTATAGGGCTCTGCTTGCTGGGTGCTTTAGGAGTACTAGGAAATGGGCTAGCAGACAACCCAAAAATAGATATAAGCAGCTTCAGGTCATCTGAAGGGTTTGGGAAGGAATAAATAACACGCCCATTTATTTTACTTGAGAGAAGAGCAGGGATAGAGGTTGAGATCTGGTGTTGAATATGGAGAGGCAGGGGAGGCATTAAATCCCTCTTTCTCTTGTTGTTCTCTGTTAAATCTATGCCAGGCTATGATATAAATTTGCATTCAGAGAAACATTTCACTGGATAAACCTACAAAATCCCTTACAGAGCAAATGTGATGAATCATTGTTACCTCACTGCTGTTGTTTAGAAGCTGAACATCCTTCTCTTCTTATGCCTTGCCTGTCTGCAGAGGGGTAAATTAAAATGCTTGTTCAAAGGCGCTGCCCATCAAACCATCTGTAAGAAGTTTGACAGCCAAAGACATCTGGATGCGGTGTCTTCACGTGCTGCAGGCAGCAATGTTTGTCAGCCAGCCCAGGCAGAGGTTTCATCCATTTCTTTCTCCTTTGACCTATTATACGAGTAACATTTCATGCTTCTACTCATTATTCTATACTGAGTCAGTAGCAGGACACCCTCAGAGCAGTGGGCTTTCACATCCCATGGGCAAGCTCAAGCCCACTAGTGCTGGATTTCCTGCCTGATCCCATGGCACTTCACTGGTTTTCTCAGCCATCAGAGTAAATCCTCCCATTTGCAAATCTGCTTTCCAGAAGACAGCTTGCAGTGCACAGCAGGGATAGCGAATACTCTACAAAGTCTATGGCAGCACTTAAGCCAGAGATGTGCCCTTTATTTTTTCAGTAGCTTTGATTTTTTGCTCTGTAGAGTTTTCCAGGCTTTGGCTCCCAGCCTTACTAAACTAACTATATGATTTTGAAAAAACAATTCATTTTTCTCCACTTCTCCAGCACTGCCAGTTTATTTTATGGCTTTATAGAAAATCTTGTGCTATTTGGTGTTTTGCCTAAACTTACATGCGATTAATCAAAGAAGCTCAGCCCTCAGTGTAGAACAAATCCTCAACTCTGTCCCCGAGTCTGAAGCTTTGAGCTGGCTGCAGCATGCACACAGTGCCCTGTCTGCACCTCTCCTTGGCTCCATCCCTGCAAGGTGTAGCCCACCAACATGATCCAAGCCATGGACACAGCCTGAGCCATAGTATTACACAACAATGTTTACCTTAGTTGTGTGCAGGACTCTTGTGAATTAACACAATGATACATTTTCCAGCACAATGAGGCATTTACTTGATGGACCGTGGGGTGTTACCCATGCCCCCTCCATGCATGTTAGCTCCAGCTGGCCTGGCACGTGCTCCCGTATCACAAAACACAGTTTTGTAGCCACACATCCTCCCATTCAGATCAGGGCAATCTCTGCCCTTGCTCATGCCACTTAGGAGATTTAAAAAAAAAACAAAAACCCACAAAATTCAGCAAAGGAAAAATTAAGCCTTTCAAAAGGAAGAAAACTATTTGAATGAAAGTATTTCAAGGAAAGTTTTTTATCACTCTGAAACTTTATCCATCCTTTAGAAAATAAATAACCTTGGGAACTGTAGCAATGCACTCTCAATACATGGCTTGGAGAATGTCATGCCAGAAATGGGCTGATGAAGAAAAGCAGCCATGCACTGAGAATGCTTTAACAATTGATGTTTTTAGTGTGGTTTGAATGTACTGAATGTAAAACTGCAAAGTCACTGTCTTCTTCCCAGAAACCCTCTGCCAGACCAGGGGGCTGGGATACAGATAGTGATCTAGAACTCTCTCCCATTGAATGTAAATCCCCTTACTCTTATTGGTCTGAAGCCAGACTTCCCCCTGTCCCTTATTGGAGCATTTATATCCCCCCAAGTCCTTTATAAACCTGTTCCCCTGAATAAACCAGCTCTTTGTTCCTGCCCTGACCTGTGCCTCCTGTGTGTCCTTTCAGGGGGGCTCTCAGGGAGCACATGGTTGGGCTCAGCATTGAGCACACACTTCTCCTGGGTTAATGGATTGAGAATCCTAAACCAGGCAGAAGCACCATATCGTTGCAGATTCCTTCAGCACACAGCATCAACGAGGCTACAAGAACCACACCACCATAGGGAACTACCTTTTCCAGGCTATGTTTTGATGACAGTTTTTATCTGCAGAAGGGATTAGCTTATCCATGGATGGAACGTGCTGCACACACCCTGTTCCCATGCAGATTCATGCAGCAGAGAGCTGCATCTCCAGCTCAGCTCTAGGACATTTTTTCTATAGCTAAATCAGATGACTGCAGAGACCATTAGAGCAATTTATCGTTGGAATCTGCAGGAACGTGCTGTACCCAAAAGGAAAATGTTCATTGACAGTGGAAGTGCAAGATCTGTGATCCTTGTAATTATGCAGATGATCCTCTCCAGAGGTCTGTGGTATGTGAGCAGGTCCACAATGATGGCTTTTGGCTGCAGCCCTTTAACGGTCCACTAAAATCCAGCTGTTCCTGTTCTCAAGTCTACCTGACTGCAGCCCTGACTGGCACATCATTCTGAATGGTTTTGTCTTTCACTGGGGTCGTGCAAAATGTGGACATCCAACAGGCTCACTGAAATGAAAGGGCTGCTTTTCTGGGCAGTCTGTGTTGTTACTCTGTTGAGTCCTAGCAGAAGTTTGCACCTTGCAGCTCACTGGTGGTGGTGACATGAGGCACACAGAGATGGATGATTTTTGGAATGAGATGCTGCCATTGCCAGCATAGGTTGGCAGTATGCAGGTCAGTTGCTTCTTCCAAAAATTTCCAGTCAAAATCTGGTCTAAGGAAGGAAACCTTGACTTAAATACCTAGGTACAAAGAAAACCTCCTCATCTCATGGCAGTATTTCTGATTAATATGCAACCTGTTGTAAAAGCTGCATGTTTGCCAGTATGAAAGCAAATTCATTCATGTGCTTAGACCTTGGAAGGATGCGTGCAAGAAAATCACCCAGTGGCATTAAATTATAATTTCTTGAAAGGCATAGAAGAAATCAAAAAAGAATTGGGAACCAAAAGAGGTTCTCCTCAAGGATTTGAGAATTGTAGTACTGACAAGCAAAACAAATTGTGCAAAAATGAGTATGCCTTGCTAATGGTGTGAGGTGAAAGCCATCCTCCTCCCATGAACACTCTTTTCCCATAAAACCATGGCCTTATCAGAGGAGGCAAAGCATCTTAAGGTTGGAGGACTGTAAACTCCCTGTGACCCCAGGGAGGCTTTTGATAGGGAATATGGTCCCTGTTCATCTTGAGGGAACTGTAGTTGTTTCTAACCTCTGATGGTTTATCAGAGAGTTTAAAGAAACATCAGCTGGGTTATTCCTCTCTGCATTCAGAAAATGATCCTGTCACCCCCCACTCCCCCCCAGATCAGGACCTGGTTCTGCTGTACCCATGTGCTGTGTAAAGTTGTAGTAAGACTCAGCTCCTTCATTGCACAACTTTACTCTCTGGTGGACAGGACAGGTTGGGAGTAAGAAAAGGCTGTTCCAGTTTTCCTGATAAGGGCTCAGGGGAAACAGAAGAAAACTGTTTTTGCATAAAGCCATAAAGGACAACTGTTTTCAATCTGGGAAACAAGCCTGAATGTCTTGACTCTTAGCCCTCTCTCCTTTTTGGCAGTAACCTAACACACTTTCTCGGTCTCAGGGACCTGGGACTGCCTGTCTCCAGGGCAGAGGACAGCCAGACTGACGCAGAAGGAAGATTTGGTGGCTGCTTTTTGGAGGAGCTCATCAGGATTTTTGATATGACTTAATGCAGCTGGCTGCAGCAAAGAAACTGCAATGATGTCAGGCCTGTAGTTTTGGTAGGGAAATGGCCTGAACCAGCTTTTGCTAAAACTTTAATTAAATAGCTGTGTATCTAAAACCTTCATTATTTCCAGTGCAAGTTATCTGGGCCTGATGAGAGTTTACATGTACACCTTACTCTGGAAAAAACGTTATATTAGTTGAAAATGAGAACTTAAATAGCCAGGCACAGACAAGGGATGGCACACCAAGTGCTATTTGCCTACTGTCAGGTAGCATTAAAGGGAGACAGAAAACAGAGAGAAAAGGCTTTCTGCACTGCCAGGTCCCAGAGGAACAACTAGATATGTCCTATTACCACAATATAGTATAAAATTGCAACAGGCAGATTTGATGTGAGAATGAAGGCTGTTGCATAAAGGCATGTCTGGAAGACAAATTGCTGAATGTTTAGGTGAACATTCAGAGCAGAAACCAGGATTTATCTGCAGGACCCAGCCCCTGCATTGTTTTGTCTTCTAACAGTCTATTGACATAGGAAAAGGCTTAGCTGAGCTAAAGCTGGGGTTGGAAGTGAACATGATGAAGATCTACCCATCCAGAAGTGTCACAGAGAGATGTAATCTTATGAAAATGCATTTACTGGGGTTGATACCTTGTCTGGTATCAGGGTCGGTAGCAGGGGGTGCTTCTGCAAGGAAACCACAGGCCATAAAGCCGTGGAAGCTGCAGCAGCACAAGGAAGTCTGGGTGAATTGACAGTATCCATGTTTCCCTCCTCTCCTGACCCGTCTGCAAAGGTCTGGGGTTGAGAAGAGGCTGGGGCAGATCCTGGGGGAGTTGCATGCTGGAGACAGTGGAGTAACCTCAGATAAGGGAGAGGAGGGTGTTTAGTGGTTATCACTGTGCTTTGGGAAGAAGAAATGGGTTGTTGTGGACCATCATCAGAAAAGCAGCTTTGCATCTCCTGCCTGGTTGCTAGCTTTAGTGGGAGAACAGTGCTGGCTGCAAGTAAACATTTCACATTTGTTTTTGTATTTCTTGGCTGCTCTGAGCTTCCCTCTAACTCCAGTGACAGTTGATCATCCACCTTTCAAACTGTCTCTATTGGCAGCCAGGCCATACCCTGTATTTCTCTGCTGCCTGCCTAACATCTACATTTTCCCTACTTTGCAGCCATGGCTCAGAACAGCAACACATGTGCCCCCTGAGTTGCCCTCTGCCAGACATGGCATGTTGCAGGGGAGGTGCTACTCCTGCCAGGGAGAGAGTGAGGTACTGCTGGAGCACCAGCCTGTACCCGTGGTGATCCTGGCTTAGCAAGATGTCAACCCTGGGACCCAGGCCTGCTCAGAGGGACACTTTTCTGGTGGATCAACAGCCTCTTATCAACATGGGAGCTTCACTTTGCTTGTGCTGCAGATCATAGTGCTTGAAGCATTGGAACTTACGAATTTGTCTATGCACATGTATATGCGTGAATATATTAGAAGTCAAACAAAGCATTATAAATGTGCAGTCAAGAAATAACAATCTGGCTTCTTTGATTAAACAGTCCAATTTACTGGGAAAAACAATAGGTTTTATACTCTCTGCTACATAGTTGTTATTGGAGGACACATCTGGTATCTGAGTAGAAATGCACTTTTATGATGCCAAAGCATTCAAAAATACAAGGGAGAAACAACTGTCAAACAGGATCTATATATAAAAAAGTCTAGCAGAAGATTCAAATAAATTTTGAATGATATATACTTAAAAAGGTTGTGGGAGTGCATGACTTTTTAATATTATCGTGGCCATAACATTTATATGTCTTCTCCTGTCTGGCCATTGGTGCCTTCTCTGTTTCTTTTGAGAGATGATACCTCTGAAACAGTAGCCACTGAGACATGATGCCAAGAGAATTTACCTTTTTTTCATAAGTTCAGGTATGGAGTTACAGCCACTTGAGATGCAGGCCATGTTGGAGATCCCATGGAAAAATAATTAATTCATCTAAGTACATGGATAAATGAACAAACCAGAAAGTCCCCATCTGAAGATATTGTTCCGGTGTCATCTTGCAGTGTAGTGGTGCAGGGACACCAAAGTAAGCCTGGTCATACAGCCCCCTGGTCCTGAGGTGTCAGGAGCTGGTAGGGCCAGGATTGTGGGTCCTTGAAGAAATCTGGGTGTCAGCCGAGATCTTATTTTCAGTAGATGACACTGACTGATGAAGGTACAGTGGAGGGTGATGTTGCTTGAAGTCCTGCAAATAAACACTCAGAAACAATATTAATGGAGAAAGATAGATGATATACCTTTATTGAAAACTTCCCCAGCGCACCCCAGAGGTCTGCGCATCCATGACCAGGGATGTTACAGTTTTTATAACTTCTCTAGCTATTAGCAAGTGTGTTATCTACAGCCAACCTAGTTACCGATTTCTCAAATACCTCACCCATAGAGGTCCTTAGAACTGCCCCTTTGGAGAAGCTCCAAGGGCCCTGGGCCCTCTTCTGTTTTGTCTTGAAGCTATCTTGCAGGTGTCTTCTTCAAAACATCATGTCCTTGAGAGAGCTTAAGAATCTGTGAGAAAGTGCCCAATGTCTCTAATATGTGAGCAATCCAGGAAGATCTATGTAACCTACATAATTCTAAAAATCTACAAAAAAACACATTAAATCATTAGGCATCAGTGGCAAGGACAACCTTGTCATGGTCCCAATAACACAGGGTGGTACACTGGCCTCTTGCCCACATGATGTAAAACAGAAGGAAAATGAGGGAATTACATTCAGGGATAAGATGGAAGGTGTAAAGTCTGAAAAAAAACACAGCACTTTGGAGCTCCAGTGTGCATGCAGTGATGCAGGGCACATCCAAGCTGGCTAGTCCATCACTGCCTGTGGAGGAGGATGCATTGCCACAACTGCATCGAAGGATTTAATAATGATGCTCAGGAAAACCATCAAATGGAGCAATTCTTTTGTCAACTCTCATCTATCTGGACTTTGTCTTTTTCTCTGGAGCAGGGCTACCTGACGTAGAGGGTTGCACAGCTTTTTCCAGGCCATTTTGGGGAGCACTATCTGCATCTGGCTAGACCAGTCAACCAGGGGCAAATCCTACTGCTTCTCTGCAGTGCCTGCTTGGACACAAATTCCACTGGAGGCAGCAGCAGATTTTCTGCAGAAAGGTGGAAGCAAGCATAACAGAACAGGAATTTATTCAAAACTTTTTTTTTTAATGTCAATAAATAGAAGAACTGTGGGGTTTTAAAAGCAGGAAGATGAGAGGCTGAGTCAGACAGGGTTGCTGACCACAGCTTTGCCTGCAAACTGGGAAATGCAATGAAAATAATTTCTGTGCTATAGAAACATCTCATTATCATCTGCCATCTCAAATGCCTCCAAAGAGAAACTCCTGCAGAGACCTTTAAAGCTTTTCTAACACAAAAAATAGGAAAATATTCTGTCAGACTGAACCAAGATGCAGAATGTGATCATATAAATCCCATGTCTTGGAGCACAGCCCAGACGCTTCTGACTTTGTTGTTTTTCACAGCAGTTTAGCAATTCAGCAGAATCACGTTTGCAGTCCTAGATCTACTGTGTTTGGTAGTGGTGGTCCTTGAGCTAATTGCTTATGTAAATAAACATTTGAAAACATAGAGGAGGACTAAGACAGTTGCGAAAAAAAAAAAGAGAAAGAATTACAATTAATTTCCAGCAATATATTTGGGGGTTACAAATCATCATTATTTATTGAATTCACAGAGGCTTCATTTTTAGATAGGATAAAACCTGCTAAGCCTTCAGTTCCTGACACATCTCTTTGGAGCAAGAAGAGAGTTATAGCAATTAACAGGGACATCTCTAGCAGTGCCAATGGGCAGGAGCTTTTCTGTGCATTTTAATCTTTGAGCACCCTAAGAGAGAGGAACTGGGGAGGTAGGCAGTGCACAGCCCAACAAAGGTAATTACTAGTAATGAAAGCAGAATAGTATCATCACCACTTCAGCCAAATGATCCCAGCCAGTGTGGAGGCTCTGGACTCGTTATCGACCTTCCAGAAGCTCTCAGTGACGTTAATCAGAAGTGGGTTGATGTGATTCCCACGGAACTGCCGCCATCACCTGCCTCGCTGGCAGCAGCACCTGGAGGCTTTGAGAAAGGGCCATAGAGGTGTCGATGAACCACATCGAAAATACCCTTGGTGGGCCAGACCTTTATTTTTCTCCCTTGGAATATCTTTTAAATTAAGCAGCTCTGGTGAAAAGAAGAGAGGGAGCAAACATTTTGAACTGTTTACTGAATAAAACAAGGTTTTAAAAGCCGTATTATTGTTCTGGGACACAATGGTCGTTACTGTTTTTGTTAGTAAGTACCCGTGTGATTTAAAGCTGCTGACAGCATCAGACGCTCACAATGAAATCATTTCTCCCTCCTCTCCCCGCGGTTCAGGCAGACACTCATTTGTATGTATAGGTTCAGCCTGTCTGCTGCTGCTGGCCAAAGCGACAGATACTAATGGCATATGTTAATTACAACCCAACAACTTCCTTTCATTTGGGTGTTTATTAACATACTCACTTCTGCCCATGGAGGCAGCTGGCCGGAGATGCTGAGGCTGCCGGGGATCACATGCGATCTTCAATCTGGGACCGCGATGTGCACCACATTACATCTGTCAGCCGGACAGAGAATCCAGCATCGCAGAGGAGGTTTTTCTCCCCCTCTGCTAATAAGGCTGCAGAGGAGCTGAAAAGAAGATGGGAGCTCAGGAGCAAACTCCTAGCCACAGCTGCTTGTCTCTTGACCACTCCAGGTGTGGCTCTGCTCTGAACCTTGAATTTCTGTGAGATCACCATTGTGTAACAGGCTCAAACAGCTGGAAATCAGCTCAATAATTTGGAAATTAGGGGGATCATAAAGTATCTGGTTTAAGTGGTGAATGCAGCCAAACAGGTTGAAAATAAGGGGAATTGTCACCTCACGTGGAGCCAGGATCCATCTACCCTCCTGTCCAACCGCTAGCGTAATTGAGACAAAGATTTCAAAGGCACATGCAAGAAACATTTAAAGAAACAACTAGGGAGTACTATTTCAGGTGATGATCCTTTATTTTTCTCTTCACAACTGGTTTGTGACATTGAAAAAATGAGACAAAAACTTACTTTCTAAGAAAGCAAGGATACCAGATTTCCATGCTTAAGCCACTCCTCCTTATTAAGGGCCATCTATCTCAGTGATTTCTTATGGCGTAGTGGTCCAAGATAGTCAGGTAATTCTGTAATATATTTTTTTAAAAAAAACAACACTGAAATCCCTTCTCAAGGTGTTGTGCTTCAATTTCATGTAACCTTATTCATAACATGGGCTTGACCAGGAGTCACGGCCAGTGGAACAGGACTGATGCAGCGAGGTTTTGCAGACGTAGAGAGCAAACCCACCTAGCTCACGGTATAAAATGGGCAGAATCAGACACAAGACTACAAAGGAGAGCAGTGTGAGCAAACTATTCTCTGCCACCTTTGAAAAAAATTGTATTAATCAAAAGACATTTTCAGGATTGGTTTGCGGGAGGCAGCTGTGTGGCTGATGGGAGTCTTTGAGGCATCATGAAAGAAGAATAGGAGAGTCCCTTTGCTTTTGTTTTCAGACTGGTTTTGATGCACATCAAACCCTGTGTGAGATGTGCTTGAGTATTCCTGGCATTCCTCTCAGCACGCATCAGGCTGCCTTTGGCATCTAGGGACTTCATATTGCATTGTGCTATTGTGCTGGTGACTGTGAGTTGTTAAGTCCCTGTATAATTCCCTATAGCCTTCACTCATCTGGAAGTAAAGCATAATTAGCAATTTTTGTTATCTCACTATTTAACCCTTCCAGTTTGGGGGTTTTTTTGTGCTGCTCATTCACAAATATACAAGCTAAAATGCTGCATTTGCTATTATTTGTTGAGATGTGCAAAGAATTATAGTACTTTAGTTAGTGTTTTGGCCAATTTTGCTGCCCAATATAAAATAAAATAAAATAATAAAATAAAATAAAATAAAATAAAATAAAATAAAATAAAATAAAATAAAATAAAATAAAATAAAATAAAATAATAAAATGCTTGATACTGTGTAGGTCATAATGGAAAAGGCCATCTGGGGAAGAGTTTGGGGTTTTGTGCACAGTTCATTCTCAAATTCCGGAATCTTGCATTTGGCCCTGGAGGATGTTCATAGAGGATCTATAGGTTGAAACCAGGCCAGGACATGCTACGCTGTGGCCTACAGCACTTTTTTCCCTGAAGAAGGTAGAAAATGGTTTCTCTTCTTCCTGTGGGACACAGAGGATTGGCATAAATACCCTGGCCTATCAAGAGATACCTGTGTGTTATTTCTTCATGCTAACTCAGGGCAGATCTGAATGCAGTCACACACAGTCTCTAAGGCTCCCAACAAAACTGGAAAAGTTATATCTGGGATGTGTAAGCTGAAACAGCAGAATAAACATTTTTTTCAGTGTTTGCATCCAGCAAAATCCCCACAAAATCACTTGTCAGAGAATACCAAGACTCAAAAGTATGTCAGATGAGCAAGAGTGCTTGGTTTAGCAGACTCTATTGAAAAACACTTCATTTCTTATTTAAAGACAAGACATTTAATTATCTGGTTGTACTTGTTCTCACTCCCCATGCTATTGGACTGATGGAACATTTCAGTCATTTATCGGTATGTAGCAAAGCCAAAACCTTTGAATACTACAGCAATAAGGATTTTCCATTTCTTGGACCAGTCCTCTGTATCTGTCTCTGTTGACTAGACAGAATTCCATTTCTTTATTACTGAGAAAAACACAATCCTATGCTGCAACAACCATATAAGCAGGAGGTGTACATAGGCCTAGGTTTTAAGAACAGCTTACAAATACAGGCTGTATTTTCTGTCATCATCCCAGCACAAGGGCAGTAACAACATCTGCATACACCCATGGGCAATCACAAGATGAAGGAATTGTTTCAATGCTCTGTGTCTTTGACTTTTATATTAACAAAAACTGTAAAGTTAGAGCAGGAACATCCTTGGATGGCTTCCGCTGTTTTCTGCAGGAATGTGTTCTATCCTAAAGGGTTTCACGAGATAACAGCCCTGCATGAGTCTCTAGTTGGTAACTCCCAGCTATCACACAGAAATTCTGGCTTGTGCCCCTTGTTCCTATGAGCACAACCACAAACCACACTGAAGAGCACCTTTTCTTGTGAAGTCCTATCCTTTGCTTGCATCCGCTAAGAAACAGTGATGCAGGGTTTTTCCAGCCATAACGTTTTCCACTGTTGCTGGTATATCCCCTACCCTGTTCAGGATGTGTAAACTTGTTAAGAGAAATGGTTAAAACTGGTAGGCTGAAAGAAGCAATACATGAGGAGTTGGTAAGAGTTTGTTGTTGACCATGACAGATGGAATGCAAATGTGGCCCATCTTTCCAGCAAAGCCTGTTAACACTTGTCAGTCCTCTTCTCACCTCTGTGTTGGCCTGAGTCCTCCTTGGTCGCAAGAGGAGCCAAGCACTTGGATCACCAGGAGGTGCCACTTCTGCAGAGGCCCTGTGGGCAGCTGCCTCTCCCTCCAGAAGCACTCTCCATCACAACCCTGGGCTCTCTGGGGATGACCTTTGAGGCACGATCTCAGATAAAATTTCCCAGCCTGAAAGCCTGAACACTTTGGAGGATCAGGCCTCTTTTCTTTCCTCCTTCCTGCACCTCATATCAGTGACTCAGAGACTGGAATCAATACAAGACTGAACTGCCATTAAAAACACCCCTATTAAGTCCTAAAGGAATTCGGGGTATTTTTCTCTGGACTGCTAAGACCCTCAAAAGCACAGTACCCATGTGGAAAATAGAAATCAAATTGTACCAGTCCAGAAAATAAAATGTGTGGACCAGAAGTCTTGAATGAGGAACAGGAAGCACTGGTTGAACTGATAACTGGAACACTGCTTTAAAACAACCTGGTAAATACAGCAGGCCATCATGGCTTCAGTGAGGGCAGGCTGTGCTTCTCCCATCATCTATTAGCTCCTCTACAGGAAAGAGAAGAACTGATTCAAAACCAGATATTCATTTGTAGTAGCATTTAAAAAATGCTCCTCAGAAAATTGAACAGGCACATGGGCAAAATTTAGTCATGGACAAAAATTTCCAACAGAGTGTGAAGCAAGAGTTCACTTGCAATATGGCAAAAGGCAGCACATGGTTACAGGTGTCCTGGTGGGCAGAGCAGGAGGAAGGGAAGAGAAGAGGAAATATGCTGAAGACATCAATTTGTCCAGGTTAATTGAAACTAGAAAAACCTGTGAGGCACTTCACAGATGAGGTCAAAATGGTCTGCAGTAGTCTAGAAAGAGCAATAAGGAGATTTGAGGAGCAGAAGAGACTGAAGGATGAAAAGGCTCAGGTGAGAGTGATGGTAAATATGAAGGAATCTGACAGAATGACTTGAGATAATATAAAACATGTCAGCTGAATAAGCACAGAGAATTTCATCTGAACACATTATTTCCTTTTATTTAACACAAGAGTAAAGTGACATCAGATGAAAATGAAAGATGATGGGCATAAACATCCCCCCAAACCCACTGCTTTTTCAGAACAACATGCACCTCAATGGCCATAACTAAGCAGACGAGTTTTTTCATTCTGCCTGCATAAAGGGCCATGTCCACAGGTGTGTGACTTCTTTTTTTCCCTGATGATACTAACAGAAAATGCTTCATACATGGGAGTGATTTTCATAAGGCAGCATTGGAAGAGAGAATTCAGCCAAATTCCAGGAACAGCTGGCATTTATATGACTAATAGGCCCAGCAGGTATGTCAGAAAAAGTGCTCTAAAAGCCATCCTATGGTGAGGTGGGATCCAATCAGTAATTGCCTAAGATTAGCAGGGAAAAAATCCTCCATGAATGATGTACTCTGAATGTACCTGATTCTAGGATCATTTCACTGTCTTCTAGCACCACACATTTCTGGAAGCAAGTACCTCAACTGATTTAACTAGTAGACTGGGACCTGTGTCCTTAGCAAACCTCTGCAATCAAATGGATATGCAGTGCAGGTGCTACAGAAAGCCTAATAAATTCCTATTTTAAAAAGCTTCTTTTTAAAACAGTGAAAATACATGCAAAGCTGATGGATGAGACCCCAGTGAAAGCATTCTCCCTGTGAACCCCTCTGGAGCCCCAGAAATTCCCATAGGCCAGCAGACCCAAGCCCAGAGCATCTCCGTTGCCCCCAGGTGAAATGAGAAGCCCACTGGCCAGAGTGGCAGAGTTGGGTCGCCCAACCTAACCCCACAGGTTTCAGCATCTGAGCTGCAAAGGGAAGGCACTGCAGCATCTTTGCTGGAGCAACCAGCAGCAAAGGCCACAGGGCAGAGCACAAACTCACAGCTAAGTCCTTGCTACCCTGCAAAACTAACTCTGAAACCACCAGTGAAGTTTACACAGAAGCAGGAAAGCTGCCGAGCAGTTATATTCCAAAGTAAGAGAAAGTGAAAAGTGTCACAGTTTAGACATCTGTTATTACAAGGCTATTCACCTACCTCATTCAAATTTCCATGGCTTAGAATCATAGAATCATAGAATCATAGAATCGATTGGGTTGGAAAAGACCTCCGAGATCATCAAGTCTAACCCTTGGTCCAACTCCAGTCCATTAACTAGACCATGGCACTCAGTGCCACGTCCAATCCGCGTTTAAAAATCTCCATGGATGGGGAATCCACCACCTCTCTGGGCAGCCCATTCCGATGCCTGATTACTCTCTCTGGAAAGAATTTTTTTCTGATCTCCAACTTAAATTTCCCCTGGCAGAGCTTGAGCCCGTGCCCCCTTGTCCTATTGCTGAGTGCCTGGGAGAAGAGACCAACCCCTGCCTGGCTAGAACTTCCCTTCAGGTAGTCATAGACAGTGCTGAGGTCACCTCTGAGCCTCCTCTTCTCCAGGCTAAACAACCCCAGCTCCCTCAGCCTCTCCCCATAGGACTT
>VWZD01007162.1:493048-541691 GCA_013396695.1 Sakesphorus luctuosus
GCCAGCTGGATGCAGCTCCATTCACCAGCACTCTCTGGGCCTGATCCTTCAGCCAGCTCCTAATCCAGGAGAGGGTACCCTTGTCTAAGCCATGGGCTACCAGCTTTTCCAGGAGTATATTATGGGAGACAGTGTCAAAGGCCTTGCTGAAGTCCAGATAGACCACATCCACAGCCTTCCCCTCATCCACCAGGTGGGTCACCTGATCATAAAAAGAGATCAGGTTGGTCAGACAGGACCTGCCCCTCCTAAACCCATGCTGGCTGGGTCAACCCATGCTGGCTTCCTTTTGATAAGTGCATTTCCTCTTACCTATCTGACTCCCTTTTGGGAATGTTTTGAGAATGACTGCCCATCAGACAGCATAATCTGTTTTTCCAAGGTTGCTGGTTCTTGAGCTTAAGCTGGACTGCTGGTAGTGCTGCCCTTACACTTGAACCCAACCCTTGCTACTGCTGCCCATCAAGTCCTATGGAAGGGTTACAGTACACATGACTCTTATTCACTCCTTTGTAAAAGCTGAACAAGCTTTGTCTCCCTGAGCGGATACAGTATCTCATTATGATCTGGAAGGATCATTCTAGGAGATTCAGGACTAGGATGACAAATTCATGACCTCCTTTAGGACCTGTTTCTTTGTAAATACACAGACACGAGTCATTACACTAATGTAGTTATGTGTGAAAATTCAGGGGGAAAATAGAACCTCAGACTATCTTTGTAAGAAAATAGGCTGCGAAGCCAAACATTACTGCATGTTGGGGGTTTTTTTTGCCTGGCTATCAGCAGTTTGCAAGTTCCCTCTTTCTGGACCTTGGGAAACAGAACATCCTGAGACTATGAGCATCGTGCAGTTTAAAGCACTGCCAGTGCTCTCCAGTGTGATTAAAAAAGGAAGTTTGCTGAAGTTTGTTGCTGTTGTCCATTGGCCTAGATGGTCCACGAATTCCTTCCTGCATGCCATGCTGCCCGATCCTTGTAGGCTTAAGTGTTTATCCCCTGGGATGCTTGCTAAAGGTTCACAGCTCTCATTCTGCTCACCAGCAAGCCTTTGGAGGGTTTGATGCTGCAAGTCCTCTGCTAATGGGCTGTGCACTGGTGCTAATGAGGTTCAGAGCACTGACCACAGAGAGGACAGGCCACTTGTTATTTTTCTAATTAATTCAAGAACTAATCACACAGCAGCATGCTGCAGAAGACAGCCCATCTAATGACTGAGTTAAGAAGTCTGCACAAATTTGTCCCCTCTGCATTCGCTTCTGAATATTTTTCCCTGCCTTTTGTAACTAGTTTGAACAAAAGATGGCAAAAAATCTTGTTCTGCCAGCTGCTTGTCTTCTCCCCCATGGCAGCTCATCCTGTACATTAACTCCTTCTGTTATTTTAAATCATTTGGCATTCCTTTTGGGCCCACCCATCCTGCATACCCTGAGCTTAAATTCTTGACCCCTACTGGGAGATGACATTAGCTCTTTGCTTCACTGCCTCTCCCATCTTTCTCAAAGCTTATCTAAACCCACAGTTGCTTGTATCTCCGATTTTTCTTTTTCTTTTGGTCATACCACTCTAATTAGAGCCTTGAAGCATGCAGAGATGTGATTTGCATGAAAGGCACTATTCAAAATGAAACTGGTTCCCAACTCATGCAGCTTAGCAGCAACATTTGAAGGCGATGAGTTATTTAGAGCCCTCACTTTTTGCCATTATTTTTTAAAACACTCAAAGCCCCATTCATCTGCTCTTTTCTAAAGGATTGAAGCTAGTTTCTCTGGTTTTTCTGGATGGGTAGTAACCTCATAGTTCCACACTGTGTTAAATAAACCCTAGAAGAGTTTCCACATTCTTCTTCAGTGTGTATATATTTATTTGAATGTGTATCACCTGTTGCCCAGCCCACACACTGGATGTCTATCTTGTGTGTTAAAACACAGAAAATAAGGCCATGATGATAAGCATCTGTGCTCACCACTTTCTTGCTCCTCCAAAGCTGCTTACTTAAAAAAAAAGACAGGAAAAGTTAGTCAGATCAGTGGCAGGTAACTTTAAAGTGAAACACTAACAGTAAAGATGAAGACATTTTGTTATAGTTATGACCATTGTTAAATATTAACTAAAATTAAATATGGAAAGTCTGTACATACTCCATTTACATACCCAAATGGTTGTCTTATGTTTGAAACCTTCCCTTTGAAGAAAAGCAGTTCCCAGTGCCATTTGGCACAAAGTGGACGTAAGTTACAGAAGACCTGACACAAGGAATTTGTGCTGTGGCTATTCATGATGCCAATGTTTTCCACGTAACTCTCCATTCGTGGCCTGCTGGAGGAACAGGATGTGTCCCAGGTGCTGGAGAAAAGCCAGAAAAGGGCCATTTCTTGGTAGCATATTCAAAACAACATAGGCAAAATAAATTCAGCATAAATGCTCTGGCCCAAGCAACACTGACAAACTTGCTTGTGGTGTTCACAGAGAACAAGTCATGTCCTTGCTGGGGCACTCTGGCTGAGCTCTGTTAACATCCTGCTGCCTGTAAGGTTGCTTCCCCCATCCTAAAAACTGTGAGAACTCCCAGCACGCTGAATGCATGGCTAATCCCATGGGAAGCTTTCTGCACTGTGCTGTTTCAGCAGCCAGCCAGGCAACAGCAAATCGGTTGTGCAGACCCAAGCGTTTCCCTGTCCCCCTTCCTTTGAACTGGCAGGGTTGAAGAACAAACTTCTAATGAATGAACTTCAGTGCATTGAATGTGCCCCTGGCTGGACTGGTATAGCTCTGCTGGCCTCGGGGAGAAATGCTGCAGAGGAACGATGTAAGAAGCAAAGAACTCATGCATCAGAGCTGAATTTGGCCCAGTAATTTCAATCTGAGGCAGTATCAAGTTAATCTGTGCAGCACTACATGCAAAATTGAATGTTGTTACTCCAAGAATCAGGCACAGAGGCCCAGCCAAGGCTGAATGCAGTGGCAAGGGGAAAAAAAACCCAAACCAACAATAAGAAGGAGCCTAGATGGAGAGCTGAGATTGCTACATCTGCCCAGAGGTCATGACTGCTGAGAAGAGCAGCTCCTGCTGCTGTGGAATGTTGTGCCCCTGCTCATTTCTACACCCCAACCTCTCCTTCAGCAGCATCAGTAACAGCCTCTTCAGCTTCCAGGGCTCTGACACTGGCAAAATGAAGAGTCAGGCCACAGAGCTATCCCCTTCCCTCCTCCCTGCTTCGAGACAGCCCTCTCCCCTGGGTATCCATCCACTTTGTCTGTGTCTAGAGCCAAACTTGCTCTGTGGGGCTGCACTGATTATTTTATATAAAAGATTTCCAAGAAGAGCAAGCCAAAGAACGTGTCAGAGAGGGGAAAGAAGTGGCTTTGTAACTCCAAATAAGCGCATGCAAACGGGATGATTGCCAGTGATTACTCCCAGAGCTGTGCCTCCTGAACCCACTACATTCCCGTCCCGTGATGTTTGCTCTTCTCTCCAGGCTGACTGCAATCATTATCCAACAGATATTGTGGAATATCACTGTCAGCTAGTAAAACTAGGCAGTAGAAATGAGCTTCCTCTATAATTACTTGAGAATACTCAGAGTAGGAGATGTTGAGGCATGTGGGACACATCACAGTACAGCAGGATGGTTGTGGTTGGACAGGATCTCTGGGAATCATCCAGTTCAAGCCCTGTGCTGAAACAGGGCTGGTTGCCCAGGTCCATGTCCAGTCTGAAGCCCCAGAGTCCAGCAGTAGGAAAAGTTCCTGAGGAGAACTGGCTTTTCAGAGAAAAGGAGAGAAAAATTCTCAGAAGATGTCAAAAATGCCTTCATGGCTTCTATATGATGAAGCAGAAAGGGGAGGGAGAATGGGGTTAAAGTGGAAATGGGTTTTGGCCACAAGAAAATACATGGGTATCACAGAAGTGGAGCTGCCCTAAGTTAGAGGAATAATAGTCCAAACTCCCACCAGTGCAGTTTCAGTTTTGCCCATGGAGCTGAGTTAAAGGTCATGCTTTAAAAAAGGAGAAACCAGTGTTGGGAAGACACTACAGCTGTTACGGCTGGGGAGAGACCCAGCACCCAAAGAACCTGGGGGGTAGGAGACCTGCGTTCAAGTTTCTGCATTACATCAGGCTTCCTATGTCATCTGGGGCAAATTCCTCAGCTTGACAGTCCCTTGGTTTCCCACAGGAACGAAAGGGAGGTAAGAGGTTTTCTCAGGCATGCAGCACTGAACATGCTTGCATGGGATAAACCTTAAATACAGAGGTGCTGGATGCCAGGCAAAAGGGGTGGATATTTAGGTAAACTGGCAGAACCCTAAGAAGATGCTGCAATCTTTATGAAGATGTCTCTAGTAGCCTCAGAAAAGAAGCAATTTGAAGACCTCCCTGAAGTGTTTTACCAAGTAAATCCTGAGTATTTGGGCTTTATGAAGACAAGTGATTGTTACCCTAACTTCTTAAGGCACATAAGCATTTAAGCTGCCTTAAATCTTTAAGGTAGCACAATGTAAGCATTACAGCCAACTTAAATCCTTATTAAGTCTTCTAGGTGCTTAAAGCATTTAAGCCATTTTTAAGTCTTTTTAGAATGACTGCTGATTTCCATGGGAAGGATGCAATGTCAAAAGACACTGTATGTGATGTCGCTCTAAAGTTCATGCTGTCAAACAAGCCAGTGCAATATGCAGACTTATCAGGAAAGATTTGAAAAATGTCTAGACTTCAATTTCCCTGCCATTTCATGTTTAGTCCTGGACTCACAATGATGCTTATAAATGTGACAGGGTTTCAAGAACAAAATGATTGATCCCTCAACTCATCCTGGTGGTTCATGTTATTCCATGTGGGGGCTGTACCACACCAGTCTGTGGTACATGCTTTAGAGGTTAGTAAGGAAGTTGAAAATTAGTGAATTCCCATCACATACAGGGAAAATCACAGCTCACAACTAACCAAATCCTTTTGGTCTGACTTTTCAGCAGTGACCTTTGGATTGCAATCAAACTTGGAACACCTCATCTGAAAAGGCAACACTTTGGCATGCAATGAAAGCAAGGTTTTATAGTAGAAACTACTTTTGCAACTTTTACTGTATGATTTGCACTCAGAGGATGCTGTAACAAGCTGCTGAGCACAGTGAATCTTTGTATGAGAAGAGATGCAATCCCCCAAACCTTGTCCTGTGCTCACAGTCAAAGAAACCACTTAACCCCTTGAACAGGGGCTACATATGTGGCAAATGCTCTAAAGGACTGGGTCATCAGTGGACACAGTGCTTTTCCAGTAACTCCAGCTATAATTCTGACTTTTTCTGGTTCTTACCTTGTCTTGCTGGGTCATATCCAATATACAAGTTATGACTCTGAATGGCTGATAAAGCTCTCCTTTTAGCTTCATTTTGGACTGTCATTGGCCAGGAAGCAGCCTGCCTCCTTCAGGCTCTTAACTGGTGCTGATATTCCAGGCACCCACCGAAGCTGTTGTCCGAAGTCAACAGAAGACCCACAGCAAGGGCAAGTCAGAAAGGCATCTCACCTGAGTGTAGAATGTTGTGCTGGGACATGGGCTCTCCTGCTGGAGTCCTTTAAGAGCTGACACTACAGGATTGACAAGGGATTAAGGTATAATTTGCCTCTCTTCATCTTCTAATAAAATCTATTACTTTCATGCCTAAGAGCGTGATTTAATGTAATTTTAGAAGATTTTAGAATCATATAGTCTCTCAGATGGCATCAACTTCATGGACCATCTCATCAGACCTAGTCATGCTTCTTAGTCAAATGGACAAGGATAGGCATTTTTAGGAAGCCATTCTCCTGACTTGTTTCACTCACTTCTCTGCTCTGTGAGTCCAGACAATGTCAGACACAGGCATCCACAGTGCAAATTTGAGCAGATGAAACCATGCACCTTACACGCAGGTACAAGCAAAGTGCTTAAATTGGCCGGAGTGGATCTTACATGCATAAAAAAGTGCACTGGTCTGGTATGCATATAAAAGTGAATGACTTTCTCACCCACCTCTTGAGGTCAGTTTTGAAGTCCCTCTATACTCTGTAAAATGCCATTGTTATTGAATCATGGGGCCAGTCAAGATTTTCCTCCTTTCACTTAATTGCAAACTGTTAGTGTGTGCCATAAAAGGTTTATGCAAGCATATCCAAGTGGGTTTGAATGCTTTCCACTTCCCTGCATTTGCACGTGAGAACTTGCTAACTCCCATTTGCAGATTCTCTGCAGATCCAAGGTTTATAACCGAATGCCTCCAAGTTGGGGTATGCAAACGGATGGCAGTGTTTGGAGTCAGTGACCGCACTTATGCCCATGATAATCACGAGCATATACAAGACACAGGGGATTGTTAAAACTGAGACTGATTTGACCATAACAAAAGTCTCAACTGGGTACCTCATTAGTCTGATATTTTTTGTGACATCCCATTGGTGGTAGATATGAATAGAGCGTTTTTTCCTGTCTCACACATGAGCAATAGGCACAGATTCCCATGTCAGCCAAAACCAGGCCTGCTCTCCACACCAGAGATGTGTAATCTCTGGAATAGATTGTCCAGAGAGGTTGTGGAGTCTTCCTCACTGAAGATAGTCAAGAACCATCTGGATGCAATCCTCTGCCATATGCTCCAGGATGACCCTGCTTGAGCAGGGAGGTTGGACCAGATCACTCACTGTGGTCCCTTCCAGCCTGATCCATTGTGTGATTCTCTGTGTATCTGAAGGACTAAGTCTACAAGATGCTAAATGTCCACCCCCACCTCCCCCACCCCCACAATGAGAGGAGCCAGGTAGTTATTTGCTTCAGCCTCTGGGATAATCTAGCCCAAAAAGGGAATGGAAATTTCAAGAGCTTATTTAAAAGCTCTATGCCCAGACTTAGCTCGTCCAAAAGGAATCTGCAGGCTGAGCAAGCGCAGACTGCTGCACAGCTCTCTCTCCTCATTACCCACTGGAATGAGTTAAGGAGTATCCCAGCCCCAGCAGAGATTGCACCTGATGAAACTAGAAGAAAATTGCCACACACAGAGTAGCATCTGATGGTTGGCGTGAATATGTAATATGCTTGCATACGCAGACCAGCTCATGGACAGTGGGACTGCTAATCCAACATGGAGCACAAAGAGCAAAGGCAAGAGGGCTGGCTGCACTCCTGCTCTTGCAGCCCTGGGTGATGCTGATCTCCTCTGCTGCCGTGAAGTGTTGCTGGCTCATGGTCTCCTTGCTGGCCACCAGGACCCCCAGGTCCTTCTTTGCAGAGCTGCTTTCCAGCTGCCTGTCCCCAGACTCCACTGGTGCACACAGTTATTCCCTCAAGGGGCAGGGCTTTGCATTTCCTCTGCTTGACTTCATAATGTTCCTGTTGGACCACTTCTCCAGCCTCCTTGGCTCCCCATGCATGATGGCCCTGCTCTAGAGTTTATTGACTGTTCCCCCTGACTTAGTGCCACTGGTGACCTCACTGATGAGGCAATCTGTTGTCAGGCCAAGCTCCTGAACTCCTCCAGCTGGACTCTGAACCACAGCCCACCACTCTCTGACTCTGGCAATACCGCCAATTTTCCATTCACCTTACATCCAAATCACAATAATTAGAGCATGTGCCTATCAAGCATTAACTTTACAGATGAAGCCATCATGGTCAGAAATTCAAAATATATGTGCCTTTCCTTTTGAATGCAGTTATCTCTGCTTGAAAGAGAGTCATCCCTCTTCTCCACTGCTATCTAGACATGCAAAATGATTCAAACTGCTGATCCCATGAGAAAGAGCAAATGTCACCACAGACATCACAGAAACTATCCACTTGGTTCTGTAACAATACTTCTCACCACTGAGGAGCTATAATTTTATTTAATGGATTACGGATCAAAGGCCCTGAACCAATCCTTGGTAGCACCTCACTTATTACTTGGCCAGAGGAAAGACAGTATTTCTGGTTCACATGTCTGTTTATTTGAATGACCTGAAAGAGAGATTTGTAGTTGTTCCAATTAGATTCAAAAAGAATATACTGCATGCTTGGCTATCACAGGGATGAAAACCATGTGCAATACACTGTTGTTAAATTGCCAATCACCTGCAGAGACAACGACCTCGATTCTGTAGCACCCTCTTTAATAGCTACGGTAAGTCAAGAGTTCATTCTGTTTGCTAAGCCATTACGGTCATTATTCTAATTACCTATCGAGTCCCATTCTTGTGTGTGGTGCTGCACAAAGACAAAGAGAATATTGTTTCTGTCTCTCAAAGTTTGCACTCTTACTCAAAGAAGGAGAGCATTCAGGCACCTAACAAATTGCGTAAGTTACGGAGGGGGAGCAATTACCCCATGAATTAGCTAGGCAACGTTTGTGAAGGAAATGTCTGGGTGAAAAACTGCTGTATTCCTGTCAATCCCAGCTCCTATACCCTTGCAAAGCGGTGTGCAGGAAGGCTGAGTGTCTAATAGCCTGCTTTACAGGCAGTAATTCCTCTGGAATATGGTGACTGATTTGCTTGACATTTCCAGTGGCATCAATGGTATTAGAACCATCAGGCAATTTCTGGGAAGATAAATTGTTCCTTTCTACTATGTGTTGATAAGGAACAAAGAGATGTTAAGTGCTCAAACGTCTCAAAAATCCAATATGATTTGGATGCAAATCTCAGGAATCTTTTCTTCAGTGTAATCCAAGAATTTATACCATTCCCTTTTCTATTTCATTAACAAAGTTTCCTGCTGGCAGTATCCAAAATAAATCTAAGGTCTGGCATGAAATATAGAGATGACTGAGCAGAAAAATGATTTTGTTAATTTAATCAATAATATGCCCTTATATGGAAAACTTGTCAAAATATAGTTATATATCAAAGCAAATGTATTGCTGCATGCTTCTTAGTAAGACTATTGCAGAGCAAAGCTGTGAACTTAAAAGGAATGGAGAGGCTTCAGATGCCCAAAATATTCTACAGTCTCCATGCAAAAGAAATTCCCAGTGCTAGTGCGGTAGGGCTAGGAAATCATTGTAGCTCTCTTATTTAAAAAACGCAGTATTTGTGATTTTTTTACTCTTTTTTGGGTAGTGGCTGAGAGCATGACAGTCCCCACAGGTTCACTATGACAGCAGACTCTTGGCTTGGGTTCAAACGAGTTTGTACTGAATTAGATGGCTTGGCCCCAGAGAATGACCTATTTACTTCTGTCTGTATTCCTAACCTTTCTGTTTCTGTTTTTGACACCTATATAGCACCTCAGAGACAGTACTTCCCCCATGATTATCACAGCTACTTAGCGATGCTTGGCGTGGCTTTTTTTCAGTGCTTCAGGGATAGCGACTACTTACAACAACAACCATTAGAGAGCCCACGGCTGTCTCCGCGGCCGGTCGGCCTGTCCTCATATGCTGGGCTCAGCACAAAAGCTGAGATGGAGGCTCACCATGAAGAAATACCTGTATTATTGCTATGTCTCTTCCCTTTTTCTTCTTAACATCTATTGCAACTACCTGTCTAGGTCTTGGACACAGAGTTAATATTTCCTGTTGTTTTATCCAAGGTGTAGGTTAGACACGCACGAGCTCCTTCCCATGCAGCAGTCAGTTGGGCTAATTAGCTGATGTGAAAATGAGCTGAATGACTTTCAAGGTCACCTCATATCTGAGAATTACTTTTGTGCTACATAAAGCTCAAGCTTCCAGCAGACTCTTTACCCCTATTTTCTGCATTTTCTGTTATTTGCCAACCCAACTCTCTTGTTACCCTGGATCATGGACAGTTGAATTCACTCATTCTTCAGGCTCAATGGAATGAAAGATTTGAGCCCGGAGTTTCGAGGTATCACCAAAACGACTGTAACAGGGGTGAAGAGCACATTGCCTGCTTTGCTGTTTGCTGCAATTTGAAGATCAGTGCTCACTGTGGGTGAGATCATCTCCTTCTGGTAGCTCAGACAAAAATCCAGGTATTTCAGCTTTTAAAAGCTACTCGTCATTTACTG
Organism: Sakesphorus luctuosus; assembly: GCA_013396695.1. Taxonomy (NCBI): domain Eukaryota; kingdom Metazoa; phylum Chordata; class Aves; order Passeriformes; family Thamnophilidae; genus Sakesphorus; species Sakesphorus luctuosus. The sequence continues at coordinate 503,031 of VWZD01007162.1, forward strand.
GTATAAGCATTTCACAGCGTGTAGCTTCCTAATACATTATTTCCCCCACCCCTTTACTAGTTTAAAAAGAGGAAATTTCCTTATAAATTAGTAAGAAAAGATAAGCCCCAGGTGTAGTCTTATCTCGGACTCAGGCTTTGCATACACTTACAGAGGTGCAAGCTACTGCACTCAGTGTGCTGTCTCAGAGTGGCTGGCACAACTTGGAGGCTGTTTAAAGGAATGCACTGAGTGCTAAGAAAATCAGCAGTTTAGTGACGATGGTTCTGCTAGCATGTTTATGCAAAACTTGTCCTTTGATTCTCCCAAGGCATGGGTAAATGCATGCAAGAAATGTTAATGATTAGTTACAGAAAGTATTGATGTCTCTGAGCTCTTATTTTACTAACAGCGTTGCATGTGTAGGCAGGCATAGAGCTTAACTATCTCATTAGGGAAGGCCAAAGGGCTGGGATCCACACCGGTGTTTAGGCACTTACATTCCACACAGGTGCTGGCAGCCCGACCCTCCCCACCTAAACTAGGCACGTTGTAGACGTGCTTGAGTTTGGAGCTTAGTCACCCAAGTCAATGAGAAAAACTTGCTTTTGGGGGTGATTCAGACTTGAGCCACCCCTTAGAGCCACCCATCTCTGTGGAGGAAGCCTACTTCAAATAGTCTCCAGGCTGTGCGTCCATCAGTGCTCCAAGGCAGCAAGAGCAGGTTTGGTGCTTCACAAGACTATGAAGGAAGATAACTGGAGAGTATGGTCCATAAACAAGCCCAGAGAGAAATTTTGTGTGACAGATTGAAGAGCACTTCCATTAGCAGAAGAAACACGAAAAAAAGGTGGTGCTTTACCCTCTGGGACTTGGGAGTAGAGACATGGGTGTGATCACTCTATGGTTCTATGATTCTAATCCAAACCTGGGAGCTGGACAGTTGTTGAACCTTCATTTCTGCCTTTCAGACTATTTCTATTCCAGTGTTTAAGTGGCTTCCCAAGGATTCTGTGTCTTTTTATGCTATGAAGACGTTTCAAGTTATGCTCATTTCTTAAAACAGCACTGACTCCTGTGCACTACTTGTTCAGTTTTCTTTTCTGCAAACCACCTACAATGGAGAGGAGGGAAAACCACAAAAGGAGTTACCTGCATGTAATGCAAAGGAATATCTGGAAGGCTTAACCCTTGATAGAGTACATTTGTCCAGTATCTACTGTTTAATGAACCCATTTCTAGAGCTGTGCAAGCCTGTTAAGAGCACACCAATGCAAATAATATTTATTTGCAGCTGGCTGCAATGAGGTTACAAATCAACTAATGATATAATATTTTCTCTTGGAATTTATTCCGTGAAGATGATTCATACTGGACAGCTAAATGCCATCAGTGTTGTGTCAGCTTTTACTGACTAAAGTGTTTTTCCATATGTGATAGTGGACTGCTCTTACTAATGGCTGAGCTGTAAAATCTTGCTTTCCCTCTTATTTATGATACTGGAAAAGATCCAGTGTAGCACAGTACATGTGTAAGTCATTACTCTCCTCCTAAGCTCCCCCCCAAGTATGGAATGTTACTGTATTTTAATATATTACAGCAATAAACAAATGTTTTACATGTGAGGGATGAGTATAAATCAGACATGACTCAAAGGGCAAAGGGGGTTAACAGAGTTGGTTGGGCCTGAAAATCCCTGGAGCCCAAGGGATATCATGAGGGGTGGTGCTGTGCCACTGCACTGTGATTCCCCCTCACTGCTTTGTCCATGTCCAGCTCTGCACAGTGCCAGGTTTAGAGTTCATGCAATTTTCTGGGCTGCTCTTTAAAGGGCTTGGGATATCTGGTGGTTATTTTCATTGTATGACCTGTGCTCCTTTCTGCTGCATCCCAAAGCCTGATGCGGTGAGCTTTTCCTTCAGCTGACACCTCCTACAGCACGTCCTCAGTGAGCTCCTGTCCTTGAAGCCTCCCGAGGACCAGACCCAGCCCCTGAGTACTCCTGTCCCAACCTCAGTCGTCCACTGCTGTGGTGTCCACATTTCTTCACATTGAGACAAGTAAAGGCTGGTGGAGGTTAAATGTAGTGATATTCCTGAGAGCAGGGACTTCCCCAGTGCCTATTAATTGTAGCTCTCTTTCTTTCTGACCCTCACAATCTTGCGTCTCCCTTTCCATTAGTGGTCTAGTTTGCAGATGAGGACTATAGTAATTCCCTTTCCTGAGGAGTTGGGACTTAAATATCCTCACCCTGAGGAGTGTGCTGTTAGTTGTTGGCTCTCACCACCAAAAGGGCTGGAGCCTTTGGAGGGCTCTTTCAGCCCCACTGGGTCCAGGATCATGGCCTGTGATCCAGCAGTTGCCATCTGTACTGGCAGGAAGAAGGGGCTGCGGAGAACTGATGACACACACAGTTTCCCTCCATCCTTCTGCCTGAACTCTTTCACCTTACCTCCCTCTACCTGTGGATGATCCTGAGCCTGTGCCCTGGGCTCACCAGCCTATCTGTAGGCACCAAATCCATTCCTAAACACCCTATGTGGGTAAGGGAGCTGCCTAACTTGGGCTGTCAGAGACAGCTGGCAGGTGGCCACCCAAGCATTTGGGTATCGCATCTCCTGTCCAGAAGGCGCCCAAGTACTACTTTGGATCAGGCCTCGACTTTGTCATGCCAAACTCCCCAGCTCAAGCATTTATGCTTGGATCAAGTCTCTGTCAGACAGGGAGTGAGGAAAAGAAATCTTCCTCCTGCCAAAGCATTTTCTTCCCTCTGGTTCAATGAATATGACTTCATTTGATATCAGTGGGAGCTCTGTCACAGATCAAGAGCAGTAAATGGCCTAATGGAAAGAATAATAATACTATCAAGTGTACGTACCACTTTTCATCTATCTTGTGGTTTTTAAGATCTTTCTCTTGGTGAACTCGCTGATCATAATGTTTACTCTTGGCTAATTCATCTGTTTTAATTATCTTTTGTAAGACACAAAAATCAGAAGGAAAATGGAAAAGTACAGAATATGCAGTTTGCAAGCTGAAATTAGATGTGCTGAAAGTTGAGTCTTTCCTTCTTTGAAATATAATAGGCAATGCAAGTTAAAAAATCTCAGTAACTTTTATTAGAAGCTCCATAATTTAAAAATTATGATCCTGATATTTAACTTAATCCAGCTGTCATGTAATACTTTATTGACCTCAAGTTGGTTTATACAGTATTTTTTTCCTACCTCTTAAATATAAGAGGTACATCTTTATAAGCCAGTGGATTATTTGCTAATGCAACACTTGCATTGTATTTCAAGTGGGAAGAAAATCTATTTGCTGTGGGATTTTATTTTTCACAGTGTTTTTCATTCTCTGGATGTTGCATCTTTGTGGGTACCTTTTATCTAATACAATATTGGCCTTTATGATGGGGCTGACTGCTTCCTTGATATTCACTTGAAGTTGGATAAAAAAAGTAGGAAAGACTAAGAAAAAGACAACAGAAGTAGAAAAGTCTGCATAGTTGAGGCAGTTAATTGTCTAGCAGCAGCATCATTATGTCCCCCCAAAACTGTTCCTCTGAGATTTCACTCTCATTTTGACGTCTGGTGGCTCAACAGACACTTAAAATAATTATTGTTATTTTTTTCCTTTTGCTTGAATAGCAAAAATATTCTGGAAAAGATCCAGTGGCCTGGATCAGATTCAGTGGCCTCATTCATTTACAGTTCCAGAAGTGGAATTATCAGAAAATATTTTTTAGGACATTGTGCAGATGCCCAAATAGCTCATACAGAAGGGATACAAAGAAAGCTGAATTATTTTGTCTTTTTATTTTGGCATCCAGCAAAATAGAAAACATCATGTTGTTCCTATAAGTGGTCATTAGGAAAAAATTGAGAGTTTCTTGACGGCAGAATTGATAAATTCATTTAAAAAAAGGACATTAAAAGTGTATGTTGATAGTGTAACAAATTGCAGTGGACTAATTTTCGAGAAATATTCCGTGTCAGGTATCATATATATTCACATTGCAGAAGACTCCCTACACAGTGAATAAACAATAGTCTATACATGGGGAATCACACGTGTCTAGTTTCAAGATGTACTAAAGAGCTTAAATTAAACATGTGCTTCCCCTCCCTCAACTGATTTACCTCATTCTTCAGTGGGAAAGCAGAACCACTTCTATACATGGCACAGTAAAATACAGAAGTTGGGAGTATTGATAGAAAATGATTTTAAGGTAATTACTGTTTGCATTCTGTCTGCTCCTTGGAGATGAATGGGTTGTTATTAACCTTGTGTTCAAAACTATGACATGTAAATCTCCTTCCTTGCATGGATGGAGAGAGGAGTCTCAGAGAACATGAGGGGTTACAAGGAGGAAAGAGACATTTTAAAATGAAACCTGCAGCAATGTGCTGTAGTGCTTAAATAGGAGAGACAACTTCCCTCATGGTAGCGAAGGGTTTCCTGCAGGATTTCTGAAATTTTAAGAGCAGGCAATTGGGGTTTAATTCACATCGTGAAACAGCACACCAGAAAGTGCTGTTCCACCAGAACAATTGGGATGAACTTGGCTTGTCCAGCAAAGTCTCAGGATAACTGGAAACATATGAAAATGTCCAATATTTTCCCCATCAACATTTGGATGTTGGAGAACACAGGGCAAAAAGCAGAAATGCCTTGTGAGCAGCTCTCTGACATGTGGGACCCTGCCAGCTGCTGAGTGGCAGGGAGATGTGTGGCTCCATCAGGCTTTTCATTAAGGGCCAGAAAACAGGCATTTCAGGTAGCAGCCACCACTCCTGGATAGTCTGGAATGATTCAGGCAACAGGAAGGATTATTGAGACCATACGCCATTTTAACTCCTTGGTTTTAACTCCTTTTTGCTCCCATGAATGAGCAAAACCAGCTTGTTTCCAGCTTCCAGATTACTCCTTGTGTCAAGCTCTGAAGCAATTTCTTTTGCAGAGGTCAGGACTGAATCTCACAGAGGTTAAGTTCCTTTCCCAAGACTGGAAGGCAACAGCAATAAGGGCTGTGGAGACCGATGACGAAGATAGGTCATGCAGCAAAACAATTGCAAGTCAGGAAAGGAATCTGGGCCATGGGATGCTCAGACCCCCACACAGCCAGATGTATGCTCACCATGGTGGGAATAAGAAAGAGGACATTGTTCATTCAAACATCTTGGGACTGAATGTTTATCAACATGGAATCATCTTTGGATTTTTTCAAAACATGGTTGAACCCAGAGCTTTCCTGGACAGCAGCGAAGGAGTTAACAAAAAGCAATGAAGAGTGATGAGCCTTTGGTAAGCTTGAACTCTTAATTTCAGAGTTACAGGATAGATGTCTGCAAATCAAAATAATTTGAAAAAAAAAATCACAGATTCCATCTTTAAGGGGAAAATAAAATCATGTCACAAAAAAATTGAAAAACCTCAGAAAATATCCACCAGAAAGACATCCTTATCCAGACTTCTCTAGGAAAGCATGAAAAAAGATAAGATCAAAGGTAGCTATACCAACTGCCTTGAACCATGTTTATACATAACATCTTCCATGTGTTCTGCTTTTGAAAGTAGATTACCATTGGAAATGATTCAAAAACTTATTCAAAATGAGCAATGCAGCTTTAGGAATACCAACACAAGGATGAGAAAATGCACAGAAAGGGGTTCAGATGTAGGTGAAAGGCTGTAAGGGAAGCTGTTGTAGAATCCTTGCCAGTTGAAAATGTTGGGGAAGATGTCCAGACATCTGGACACAGAGAGTTGCTTCTGTCACACAAGAACCTCAGCTGTGAAGAGAGGGAACCAACAAGGGCAGACCAAGGAGAAAGCAACTTACACTGAGCTTCTGGCAAAGAGAAATGAAAAGAACCCTAGTGTAAAATCTCATATTCCTTTTATATGATATTTTGGATGCAAGAAGGGGACAAAATATACATTTGCTTTGTCTTTTAGTACAGTTTTTCCTTTTTTGTTCCTATCACGTCACAAGAATGCTTTTATTTAATGACCTAAGGGAAGCCTGGAAAATAAGGGTACTTGCCCTCTGCATGGAGCCCAGATTCATGGAAGGAAGCAAAGGGAACCTGCCAGCAGCTCCTTCAGGCTAAGATTCATTGGAATTTTCTAACTTCTACAGCTGTCACAGGGGTTCATTGGTGTACTGATTTCACTAGAAGACTGTAGTGTGTAAGAGCCTCTCTGCAGACCTCATACACATGGTTTGGTTTTCTTCGTTGTGTAGGGGAGAGAAGGAGGCAACAGAGGAAAATGTCTGCTTGCATGGGGCAAATGCTTCTCCAGCTGGTTTTGACCAGCAAAGTTCTCTTTGCACCATTTGAGAAGAGTGAAGGGAATCTGTCCTTATGCAGAACAGATTCCAAGGAATGGTAAATATTTGCATTCAAAATACACTTCAAATACAACAAGCCAGACCTATTGTTATATGAAGAAATTGTAAGTCCTGCCTCAGCCCACCTCCTGAGCACATGCTTTACTTTGAGTCCCATTGAAATCAATGCCCCTTTGAAGTGCACTTCCAAACGTTTTCAAGAAGCACGAGGGAGATACTGAAAGGTTAGCCTAAAGTAATGGTCCTATGAGCTATGTAAATTTTAAACCTGAATCTATAGTCTTTCCATCAGCAGCTGTAAATTCCTTTTGATGCCTACAACTGTGTTGCAGCACACCACCATTTAAAAATGACATCTCCTGATTTATTACTTGAGTGAATTTCTCTTGTTGCAACACAAGGCACAAAGGAGCTTCTGCAGACCTGCCCAGTTTGAGGCCTCGTTCAGTTGAAGCACTTCCACTGCAACCAGCGTTGGGAGAGAACTGAGTTAATTTGTAGCACAGCAGTGATGGGGAGGAGGAGATACCTGGGTGAAGACAGGATTACTGAGACTGCTGGAGTGTAGGTATATGATGCTGAAAGGCTACAGGGGAAGGCAAACTGCAAGCCTAGCTCCACCATGGGGATGCCCCACACTGCTGTACCTTCAGCTTTCTGGTCTGGCATCCTGCATGAGTGACCAGGCAGCAGGCTCCAGCATGTACTGCTGACATTGCCCTGTCTGCCCATGTGATATCAGGTCAAAATCACCCTGAGCAGTTCCTCTCACATTGCCCTGCAAAGCTCATCCTTCACATTCTGCCACTCCTGACTCTCCTTCAGAGCTCTGACTTTTCAGGTTTTTCATGCCCTTGAACATCTGCCTTTCAGCTGGTTTTCACATAGATGTGTTATGTTTCATTTTCTGAGTCAATGTCACTTTGTTGTTTTTCAGCTGGTATGTGAAGACTCCCTCTATACACCCACTGGTGTTTGCAACAGTAATGTCTGTGAATCTTAATAAACCAGAGGGCAGAGTATCAAAGACAAGCACTTGGGTTTGTAGAACTGCTGAACCAAGGAAAGGGAAAGGCAAATGCCCTGCCTGCAGCCCTGGATGTGCATTCAGACTCTAGTGGCACAGAGAGCATTTGAGCTTACACCTGATCCACAAGGATAATATTTTCACCTGTTTGAAAAGAAAATAGTAGCAATTGTAAACCCTCCAGCCCTGGCAGTGTGCATAAATGTATGGCAGTAAAGATCAAAAGCAATACAGATAGAAGAGGAAAAGATACTCCCATGAAAAGTACAATCGGCATTTCAGAGGCCGAATTTGCTTTTAATTTGTGGTTTTTAGAAATGAATGCACTTCAGCTGATGTTACAAAAGATGACTTGTGCTGAGTGGGCAAGTTTGGTGGTGTGCAGAGGAGATAAGTGAAGAACAAGAGCTGCCCAAAGGAGGTAGATGCTAGATCTGACATTGCTCCAGGCACCCATAGTTGACCTTTAAACCAGACATGGGCCGTGGGCTCTCCTGAGGCCATCAGAAGTTTTCTAACATGTGCTGGGATTTGAGGGAGGGGAGGGGGGTGTGGAGATTGCCTGGTGCACATTTATAGGAACAGATTCAGAGTGGCACACAGTTACCTTGTTTGCCCATACTTCAAGGTGTGGCCCACTGAGACAGCCTGGGTCTGGCATTCCCTCTGCATGAGAATCCTCTTTTCCTCATGGAGAGAACTGTTTGCCCCAATACCATCTCAATGTGCATCTTCACATCCTGACTATCCCCTTAGCCATTTTAAACAGTGGGTAAAGTGGATTTTAAAACAGTACTGGAGTATCTGTTTTAAAAATACTTCTTCCCTTCTCTCCTTACCTTTCCCATATCTTTCTTTGCTGGCTTCAGAGTGAACGGTCAAGAGCAAAGCCAATTTCATAGGCTTAATATTATGTATGGTACACCGGAGAGCAACAGCTTTCTGAAGCAAGTATAAATACGGAAGGTCTTGTGAGAAGGGAAAGAAAAGTGCACATACAGCAAAAAGGAAAGCTAGGATAACTGAAAAATAAAATACAGAGGGTGATTTCCTTATGACTGATGAGTGTTTAGTTTAGGACAAAAGGAATTATTGTAAAAACCATTAGATAGTGTGTGCTGCTAGCTCTTAACATTAATGATAAAAATTATTTTTAATTTTAAAATATTATCACATATTTAAAGGTACAGCTCAGACTGAAATGAAGGCTAATGAGGAGATAACTGCTCTATCTGGCTAATCTGTGCTAAAACAGTTTCTCTTGGCTAGATTAAGGTCACAGGTCCATGACTGCAAGCAGTTGTAGCTGATCAAGTTGCCCCTGATCAGCTGACCTGCAGTACTGGTTGTGTACCTACTCTGAGCTCATCATGATGTTGAACTCACTTAATTTCCCTAAGGAGACCCTTGCAGAAAATCTGAGTTACAGTTTAAGTTAAGCTGTAAAAGACAAGTAGTTGCTGTGGCCTTGGTAGGCACTTTCAACACAGGATCTGCCTAATTTTTGTGCCACAGACATGTCTCTTGATGCCATGACGTCTGGGATCTGGATCACTCATCAGTCCTTAGATCCTTTAAGAGACAGAGAATCTACGTGAGGCACTGCTGATAGGCAGTCTGAATAAAGCCCCTTTCTCTATCTAATCTGACTGGGCTGATGTAATGCATGATACGAGCCAGCATCTTCACAAGATAGGAATCTAGGAGCTGCTTATGTGGCTAAGCCTTATACCAGACACTGCCCAGTAATGCCGATTGGATGGAGGAATTAACTAGAGGAACAGTCAAGGCTCTTTGATTAAGGGATTGCATCAATTGTCATAAGATATGTTTGCAATAAAGATCGGTGGTTCCTGCTCGTAGATCGGTATCAGTTGTGGCTAAGAACACTATCTTGCCATCTGCTCTTGGCAAGAATTGTACAATCCTTTCTTTCAAGTTGCAGATATTATTACACTTACTCAGCCTTTATCAGCTCAGGATTTGACCATTATAATGCTCCCTGCAGGACGCTGCTCGCTGTGACCATCTGGAAAAAGAAGCCAGATCAGTATAGAGCTGCTTGCTTATTCAGTAGCACTTCATACCACAAATGTCTTGCACATCTGCCTTGTCATCTGCCCCAGCTATTCATTTGTGGGTGTGATGGGAGGTGCTACTTTGAATCTATACAATGCCGTGCAGGCAGAACTATGGTAAAGGAAAATGAGGTTGCTAAGTGGGATACACCTGGGGAAACAGGTCTGGAAATGGACTGTGAAATTTCTAGTTTAGAAGCTTTGCAAGAAGCCTCTGGACTTCACTGAATATAGGGTAAAGGAGTTCTTACACATCCTGTACATGGACACAGCCTGTTCCCACCAACTAAATTTCCAACTTCTTCCTCTGAATTGCCCTTCAGCATCACTCACCTCTGCAATGCAGTTATTAATCAATTTATTCTCAGACTCATTTGTGGGGGAGATGGTGGTTTGGTCTTCATCTTGCCTGACCATGGTTGTTAAATTCTTCTGGGGTCTCATCTGCTTCAAGAATGTTTCACTCTTTCACAAGTTCTCACATACCAAAACTTCTGCAGAGCCATCCCTGCTGCAGCCTGGATCCAACTCAGGGCCACAGGTCAATCCTCACTGTCCCCATGTCTTGCTGATGGTGACTCTCAGTGAACAAATAGACAACATGAAACCTGTCTCTCCTGGCCTTTTGACATTCCCCTGCCTAGTGCCCAGGTTGCATGAAGAAGGACATGCCCACCTCAAAGGCAGAGGAAACAAACATCAGGACAATTATGGGAAGTCATGGTCAAAGTGTCTCAGAATCAGAAGCCTTGCAAGGAGAGGAAGGGAAAGAGGAATTAAGACTGTGACTGAGGTAAAGCCACTGACTCTGCCAGCTGGGGTGCTGCAGAGACTGCACCAAAGACTGGAAGGAAAGTCTGGGTGAAGGATAGACAGTTTATAGATTGGAAAACAAGAAAGGTCAGAAAGAGATCAGAAAGGAGACCAGAACAAGAAGTTAGGGTTGTGAAAAGAAACAGAGCAAAGGCTGGAGCATGTTCTCCACCACGGTCTTGGACTAAAGCCATCCTAGCACTTCTCCATTGGCAAGAATCAGTCTTGAAACTCACCCACAAACTGTGCTATCATTCTCATCTTCTCACTGGTCCAAATATTGGATGGCAACCTATCGCTACTATCAATTACTCCCTCAGATCAAGTGTCTGAGTCACTTCAAGTCCTGGAGAATCAATCTACCACAGACCACATCTAACCTACTGGTTTTTCAAGGCAGATATTACCTGTAATATTAATCCCGTGGTGTAGTGGAGAGCACTCTGGTCTCCGAATCCGAAGGTTGCCAGTTCAAGTCTCAGTGTAGGGACTGCCCCCGGCAGTAAATGCCTCCCTGCCATCCCATCCCGTCACATCTCGGATGCTCAGCAGGGTCAGCCCCGGTTAGTACCGGGTGCTGTGACAGTCCCGAGGACTTCACTGTCACTGTCCAAGCTCGCTCGGCTGTGGCAGATGGACCTCAGGACTTAAACGGTGGGGCCAGTTCCGCGCACGCTGAGCCTCACAAAAAAAATCCACTGCGCAGGCTCAAAGGGCACACCCACGTGGGGAGAGCCCTGCCCAAATCTGTGTTCGTGAAGATTGGCCATTATTACCTGTGGAGGCAAGGCAGAAGTTAAAATTCAATTCACAGTTGAAAATCTTTGGAGCTACTGCCATACTATGTATTGCGTTTTCCCAGGTAGTGTTCATGTAAGTTGTAGTATCAATTAGTGTACAGCTTCTCTGTATGTAGTTACACCTTCATGAGGAAATCAGAGTCTATTTGCACAGCCCATTAGCTGCATACACAAAATCTCTGATTCAGCAAGTCCTTTAATCATATGTCCCACTTTAAGTACATCTCTGAAAATCGAGTCCTACGTCACGTACCTCTGAAAAATCAATTTTGTCGCAATTTGCAACTTTTTCTGTCATTTGAGCTCTCTTGTTGGATTTGTCTGTAATTTGGATCCTGAAGCAGAACATGAAGGAAAGATAAATGTTCTTATGGTTATGTCTGTCCAAGAGTTATCTTTTTACGGCTTAAAGTGACGCTATCACTGCTTTCTACTTTTTCTGCATTATTGCCCCACAAGAAAGGACCACCCTTGTAAAGTATAAAAATCTGCAGCTAAAAATACACCTGGTTTGAGAGTTTCTACCTCTTTTTGGTTAATGGGAAAAAAACAAGACATTAGAAAAAAGAAACATTTGATGGGATCTAGTTATTCTACATCTTCCTTTAACCTCCATAAACTGTATGGGCATACCATTCATCTTGACAAGTTTGTTTGCACTTCTCAAGTACACTAAATTGGCATGATTCCATACAGCCTGCCACACTCTGCATCCAAACACATGGTAAGAAATTTGCCCAAATAGTAATTTTATATCTAGTTCATGTGCACAGTTCAAGACTGGTGCTTCAATGCACCCCATCTAGAAATGGGAAAAATTATCTATATTATTAAAATCTAGCAGTTTTCCTATTCATTTAGTGACAGTATTTTTTGACTGGAGTGATGTAAACTGCATCTTGCCCTCCTACTCCTAGTTATGTGCATGACAGCCTTCATTGCTGGCTTCCAAAGAAATGATTGATTGTATTTGGATATCAGAGAGTGCATTCCTGGGTCTCAGGAAGTTTGTGAAGGCAGACAGCACATGGCTCCCCTAGTGACTTGCAGAGGATGTATATGCTGGAGAGCAGCCAGGCAGAAAGGGACCTGGGGGTACTAATTGACAGGAAGCTCAACATGAGCCAACAGTGTGCGCAGGTGGCCAAGAAGGCCAATGGGGTCCTGTCCTGGATCAAAAATAGCGTGGCCAGCAGGACCAGGGCAGTGACCCTCCCCCTGTACTCTGCGTTGGTGAGGCCACACCTTGAGTATTGTGTTCAGTTCTGGGCCCCTCAGTTCAGGAAAGATATTGAGATGCTGGAGCGGGTCCAGAGAAAAGCAACAAGGCTGGTGAAGGGACTGGAGCATAAGTCCTATGGGGAGAGGCTGAGGGAGCTGGGGTTGTTTAGCCTGGAGAAGAGGAGGCTCAGAGGTGACCTCAGCACTGTCTAGAACTACCTGAAGGGAAGTTCTAGCCAGGCAGGGTTTGGTCTCTTCTCCCAGGAACTCAGCAATAGGACAAGGGGGCACGGGCTCAAGCTCTGCCAGGGGAAATTTAAGTTGGATATCAGAAAAGAATTCTTTCCAGAGAATGTAATCAGGCATTGGAATGGGCTGGCCAGAGAGGTGGTGGATTCCCCATCCCTGGAGGTTTTTAAACTGAGATTGGCCGTGGCACTGAGTGCCATGATCTGGTAAAGGGACTGGAGTTGGACCAAGGGTTGGACTTGATGATCTCGGAGTTCTTTTCCAACCCAATCGATTCTATGATTCTATGATTCCATGCCAGTTGTGATGGAAAGAAACCGTGACCTCTCTTTTTGTCTTCAGAAATTATACAGATCTGTCCATGGACAGCCAATTTTGGAATAAAACAACCTTTTTGTTTTCTAGGTTGCAGCCTGAATAGGCAGAGAAGGAGGAAATCATTGTCAATAAATGTAAAGCTAAAAATAGGCAGACCAAAAGCCTCAGGAGAGCTTTGGAAAAATCCTGAAGGTGGAAGTAAGAGTTATTTATAAGGTTGGGAGTTGAGAGGGGAGAAAGAGGTCAGTAGAAGACATTATTTACATAGTTTGGGTTCCAGAAATTACTATCTAGTACACACAACATCATTAGGAGTTGCTTCTGCTCAAGTTCTCAGTCCTAGCTATGTTTTGTGCCAACACGCCATGACATGCCAAGAAGCAGGTTTCTGGGCATTCCCAGGATGCAAGAGGGACAGGACTCACAAGCTGCAACTCCACTTTGCAGAGCAGAGATTCTTACTTGCAGATACCTATTTTGTGAAAGCACTTTTTGGTGTTTGAAAGCAGTTTAAGCTGCCTCCACAGGCATGGTCCTAACTGGTAGGTAGGTTGAAAGAATTATAGACAGATGCGTGCCTGGGATGGAGTCACGTTCTGTAACAGGAACTGCAAAGAAGTGAGTTTTCTAAGTTACTTAGCTAGGATGTATCCAGACATCTCCACAATGGAAGGAGAGCTTTGATAATTAGCATTGACTTAGGCCATGTACACTTAAGCAAGTAGTTCAGTGAAATGGGATCAGATGCTGAAAACTTGATGTTTACATGGTACACATTGGTCTCATTCTAGTCTCATCCCATTAGTGCACCAGACGTATCCCTAGGGCACATTTTTCCATTGAGTTTTATCAACAAGTGTTCCAGCTGGTGTTGCTGAGACTATGTGGTGATGGGAACGCTAGCATGGAAAGTGGAGGTGCCTGGAGGATGTATTTCGGAAACACTCAGTGTAAACAAAAACTCTGTTGTAGACACATCTTTAGATTAATAATTTTTATACACCTAAAATAGCTACCATGATACCTATCCCGAAGTCTGAGTAGTCCACTGAACATATGAGGTCTGAGACAAAATCAAGAAGACTGAACTCATTTACACTTCTAAAATTTAAAAAATGTATAGGTTTTCACCTCACATATTCAAAGGAAATAGATGAAATGTTTATTTCACAAGAGACCACATATTTTTTTCTACCTTTACTCTTAAAGGTAACTAAAATATTTGGATATTAACCAGCATGAACAAATTCTGCATTATAACAACTATTACAATTTTATTTAATGAGAAGTCTTGGGCAAGTTAAATAACACGTGGATCTTCCAGCCTAATATAATGTAATAGAATATAAATGACCTGTAAGTGTATATTTAAATATCTCCTCTTGGGCTTATTTTAAATTGGCTGTTTACATCAATTCCAAGTTAAAATGCTGGTGAATTTAATGAGGAATTTAATCTAGTTTGCCATATATGAGAAAGAAGGACAACAGTTATGCAGGATCTGTGCCCTGCCTGGTGGTTTGAATGGACCTCCTTGCTTGCAGAAGGACACCTCTGAAAAGTTGGCTGTGCTGAGGAAAATCAAAAGGAAATGTTGGGACAACCAGCTCCTGAATGAAATCATTGACAGCATCCAATGGAAGAGCACTAACATTTTAGTGGCCTGATTTACTGCTTTCTCTCACAAAAAATTGCATCGGCACAAGTGCGGGACAGTGAATTGCAATGTGGAGGTGGGAAGGAGCAGCCCCAGCACTAATCACTTAAATCCGTTTTGCTGGATGAGGAAATGAGTGAGATGAGGAGCAATGAGGTGGAAACGTCTCTAGCTGAGGCTGGAGCTTGTAAAGCAGCAGTAGCCCTTCAGCAGCTAATTTAACAGTCATCTTGCATATCAAAGGGACCCACTGACTTTTGGAGTGCACAGAATAAATAATTGATACCTCACTAAGGGGACTATCGAGTCTCAGCCTTCAAGCTGATGGGAATTAGCCTCATTGGAGGGGATGTTTGCAAGGACACACCATACACAATATTGATGCTAAGCAATTTGGCTGTGACATAATGCAAAAGTTAATGACATGTCAGTATTTTGTTATACCATTTTATTCTCTGCTCTCCATTAAGACATTTTTAGTCTCTGAAAAGTCATTTCTTTCCAGTTGCCATTGCACTTGTTAGAGCCCTCTGTCCCCAGCAGCCTGGTCACAAGGGTCTCACAATATTCCTGCTAGAACAAAACAGCTCTTGGAAAAGCGTGTAGGCAAGAGACATCCAGCACAGGCAATTTCCACTGTGAAGCTTCTTGGATGTTTCTGCATTTGAGAATGAAAAGACTGAAATTCACCGTTAAAATAAAGGCTCAGGGGCAGGATCCTACCAACTGCACCTCAGAAACAGGACTGGGGCAGTGGCACCTACTGATTTGTAGGTAAGGTCATGCCTTTGGATGGGAAGACTGGCTGTACAGCCATCAGCAGGAAAGCCTACAACACAGAGGTTTCATTTGTATTGGCCTGTGGACAAACACTTCACCAAGAGAAAATCCCATTGCAGACCATTTGGTCAGAGTCAGCGCCTCACCACTAGCCTTAAAGTCTATATGAGGTGTGTGAAAATAACCCGGGAATACAACACAAGCTTCAAGGAATAGCTGTGAAGCAGGACGGTGGTGAGCAAGGCTGTTCTATGAAATGGCTGCATATCCTGGTCTGAGTCTTCACTCTGCAGGCACCTAAAAGTTAGAAGAGAGATTTTGCCAGACACCTGAGCCAGCAGAAAGAAAGACTGAAGCAGAAGCAAATCCACACCTCACCCCCATCCCCCATCTTTATCAGCTACCTCCACAACAGACAAAGGAGACAAAGTTTTTATTTCTCAGGGGCAGGTTATTAGACCTGGGAGCTCCTGAATATCACAGTAATGACTGCTGAGACCAAAACTTTTAGGATGCAGGGCAAAAGTACCCTCTATCACCAGGTCAGGGGGCTGAAAGATCATAGCACCCCTCGCACACAAGTCAGCAGTTGTGAACACAATATGCTGTTACAGCCAACTCCCAGCTACGGCCCCAGCCTGCAGCTGTTCCTTGAGAAAAACAGCCCAGGTCATGGGTTCCACCTGGGACTGGCCAAGAGCATGCCCCCCGGCCCGGCCCTGCATGCCATGCATGCCTCAAGCCCCCTGCAATCACCAGGAGAGGCAGCTGCGGGAAAACAGGGTCAAGCCTGTGCCATTAACCGCTAATGAACAAGCTGGCAAGAGACAGGGTTGTTGTTTGGCTTCCTCCTCAGAAGGAGCCTAATGTAACTAGATACAAAGACAAAGGTGAGCAGGTCATTCCTGCTTTTGGTGGCCCGAGGTCACAGCTCTTTCCACTGGCACTGGGTCCCAGCCTTGAGCCGAGCGCAAAGCCGGGTGAAGCTGCTGCACTTGCTCGGTGTCAATCACGGATGGGGCAGGGAAAGGCCACGAACTCGATCATGCCATCCCCTGAAGACAGGCTGTTCTGTGCTGCACATCACCTTCAGTTAACATTTGGGCAGTGCCTTAAGCTTTAGAGGCATTAAGCCACTTCAATGAGGCTGATGTTTTGGAAGTAAGGAAGTTTACTTAAAAAATGGTCCCACAGCTGGAACCTGGAGACGTTTCACAAGACTTAAACCTGTGGAAATTGCCACTTTGCAATCTGTATTGCTTTCAAAATGGAGTTAAGGTCAGAGGTGGTAGCAGTGATGCAGATTACCTGACATCAGCTTGTGATAAACAAATGATTGGGAAATTGTTGCCTTATTAATGAGCAAGACCATTTTATCAAAGTTTCTGGGAACTTAAATGCTGCCAGTGAATATATCCTCCCCAAACCTCTAGCTATTTTCCTCTATACAGGTGAAAAACTAAATTTAAAAGGGCACTGGGAGATAAAGCATCTTACTCAAAGTCATACAAAAGACCCACCACCTTGCTTTTGGCATTCAAGCCAGGTACACATTGGGAGCAGTCTTGCCCCATGTTACTTCTGTGTTCTGAGATGAACACCCCCAAAAGGCTGAGCTCTCTGGAGGTGTTTGTCTCTCCCCTTTTGTTGCAGAGGAAGCCTCATCTGAGTACACAGGAGGAACTGGAGTCAACTTAGCCTCTTCTGAGGCACTGTCCAATACCCTTTTGAAGATATTAATCACCATTCCCAACTGTACTATTCTGTCTGGGATCAGGATTTAGCATGTTTGCATTTCATAATCTGCCTCTGAATTCTAACAATAATCCACCACAACCACTATAATAGACTCTTCAAATTAAAATGCTGTTTAACAGGAAAATGAAGTTCTAGAAATGTATTGCAAAATTAGAATTACCCACAAAATAAAATAATTTTGACATGACATATCTGGCTGTAAATTTGCCTTGCAACAGAAATATTCATAATTACAGTAATTTGCAGCTCAGCCTCTTACTGTAGTTATATGATCCCATAATTGCTGAGTTGTCTGCAAAGCGCTGGTTGTGCTAGCTAAACCAGTTTGCTGCTTTAAAGGAACAGACTCTGAGCCAACTCCAGTGCGTCCTGAAGCCATGGAAAACTTCCTAGAGACTGCAGTGAGAAGCAGGCTGGACCTTCAGCTGGAAGGGAGGATATTCAGCTTCCCGCAGAACAGTGTTTCAGTAACATTTGTTCAGAAGTGTGGAATATTGAGATGGAGACAGGTATTAACTGTTAAAACTGTGTAAATCACCTCTACTATAAATCACTGTACCTTATCTGAATAGTTTTGGGTTTGTATCAAAGCTAATGGAAAATACTCTGGTCAACATAATGGATAAAATTCTGGCTTGTATTTAGGCTACAAAGCTGTTGATTTCCTCAGATTCAGAACTGAATGTTCACTTTCTATGAGCCAGAATTAGGAGAGGTGTAATTCAATAAATACTTCTATCTTAAATGAACATATGACCCAAAAACCATTGAAATTTGGGCTCTAGTGCAACTAATGACCTTCAGAAGATAATCTGTTTCTGCTGATTACTTAAGAAATGGTATAACCCATGGAGATATGTTCTTAACAACATGAGTAAGCAAAGAAGTTTCATAAGAAAGGAGAGCCTGAGGTTCAGGTCCTTGATCCTAGGACAGCATTGCATTTAATTTCAGGTAAAGCAAAAAAATGGAGTTCTAATATCCTCTGTTCCTAACCCCCGAGCCTTTAGAGTGATTCTCAGCCAATTCTACCATCTTGCTTCCATGAATCTGTGTTGCAGAGTGGTTTATATTCAGCAAGAACAAAGAATGGACCACATCTGGAGTTGTGTTGTTTCCTGTGGTGTGGACACTGGGGGCTTGAACTCCTCTAGACTGAGGTGCAAAGGGATTTTCCATCTCCTAAGAAAGTCCTCTTAGAACCAAACTGTCAGAGACAAGCTGTGCCGCATGGTAAGACAGCACATAATACTGGTGGGATCAATGAATAACAGAAAATTTTAGTTTGGTTTTGGGTTTTGTGGTTGTTGTTGGTTTTGCTTTGTTTTTTGAATAAAGCATGAAAACCCGTGTGTCTTTTTAATGATGAACAGTACTATTTAAGCTATTTTTCTTTTGGTCTGTGAAATAAATTACATCACATCTCATATTTTATGACACTAGGTAGAAAAAGAGAAACTTGCAACAGGTAAGTTTTTATATTTAGGCCAATGTTGTAGCCATGCTTGTTCAATCATCTTTATTGAGCACACTGTTTGAAGGATAACTCCTCTATGATCTAATTTATGTCGGCAATGATCACCCTCTTATGAAGCACTTAACTGCAGCCAACAGCATGAGGTTTCTTCAACAAAATTCTGTGACCAAGGCTGGCCAAGTACCAACCTAATTCAGCTGAGAGACATACACACCAAGAAATTTCTGCTGTGCCTGGGCTAGAAGCAATTAGAAAGCTACTTTACCTAAAAGCTCAGGAGAGCAAAATGGCCTTGTGACATAGTGTGGGTCAGCAGTCTGAATTCTGCTTCTGATGGGATGTCTGCTTGGAAATGACCCATCTATCTAGGCTCATATATTATAACATTTCATTATGCTCACTGTAACTTAATATCTCCTACAGCAAGCAGGCTCCTGGCACATAAAAATGTAACCAGCTTGCATGGACACATTGCTGTGAGGAATCCTGAGTAGTGTGCCACATTATTTTATACTACAGGTTTTATGGCAGTTGGTTACAAATACTAGTATTATTAGAGAAATAAAATATGGCTATTCAGCTTGTGTGAATGCTTCCAAAAGACTATTTTAGAATATGACCTCTGAAAGAAGAGTTCAGATGCAGGTACTGCACCTTTTCCCTTACACTGGGTCAAACAGGGAAGTTGCCAGTCAGGCTTTTCCCAATAAGTTCAAGTTTGTGCCTGCTTCTGACCTCATGCCACCAGGCTTTTCTCATCACTTGTGTTTAACTAGGTTTTCTCTCACTCTATTTTAAACAATGCATACATGGCTGACCTTCCTGACTAGGAAGGAGTCTGACTTCAGAAGCCAACAGCTGGACCTGGGATTTGGGATTGTTTATCCCCACTCTGCAGTGCACCCTCCTCCTTCCACATCCATACCCAGAGCTGCTTGACCTTCTCCCCCCACATCCCTAGCAAGCCACTCACCTTCTCCTCATCAGCCCCAGGGGTCAGGTCTGGGGTGCTGCAGCTGGGGAGAAGGAAGATGAGGTGAGATTGTGGTTGCTGCCATGCATCAGAAATGGAGTTGCAGGGACAGATGCTGCTGCTGGATGGGCCAGCTCCATCCTGGCCAGTCTGGCCTCTGCAACCTAGTGGCAGCTGCATCAATCCAGCACATGTGGTTAGCCTACAGCAGGCACTGTGCCACTTTCCTTTTAAGAAATAGGTCAAGGGGAAGGGACTTGCACACCAACTTTAACCTGCAAGCCCAAGAGCAAATTCTTGTGAGTAAGTCCAGCATTTCTTCTGAAAGTAATGGATTGCAGTACAGGAATATCAGGACCAAAAGGGTTCCTGCAAGCTGCAGCAAGCAAAATCACCCCTCTCTCCTCCTTCCATACACAAAATCCCAAAATAAATGTTGATGCCATCAGTAATCAGAGCAGTGTGCAAACTAATGGACCAGTAGAAAGAGATGCACTGCTACCACCTCAACAGAGAGACTGTTGGAGCAGGACTTGATTCAGCTCTGTTCCTATTCTCAATTTTTTTGTTTGTTTCAGGTAGGTCTTTGGGATGGCAGGAATCCAAGTGCTTCTTTCAGGATGATTCTTCCATCCTCTGCCCCATCTCTTTTTAATTTTGTAATACTCACCATGTCTGCAGTTTTTAATTGCAAGTACCTCTCTCCCACTTGGCAAGCTGACAGTACTGATTCCTGGTGTCTAACACAGTGCTTGCTATACAGGGAGACACTGGTGCCTACAGAGGTGGAGCCAGAGTCCACAGACAAGTCTGCAATGGGTCCCATGATGACCTTCAGCACGTTATACAAAGGGTCCATCTTCTCAGCAGTTTTCTTGGCTGTATTCCAGGTCCTGGATGAAGTTTATGCCTCTCCATGGGCAATCAGAAAGCACTGCTTTAAATTATCATTTTATATAATTTATTTTTCCCCTCTCTTAAAAAAAAAAAGGAATAAGAAAATAACATCTACGTGGTAAGAGCGTTGTTACATCAATAAGAAAAGCAATAAAAACATTGACTTTATGGAGTTTTCTGCCCTGGGCTGTATGTTTAGTAAAGCACTTTTTCAGTCAGTGCCAGGCCAGGATTACGAAGTGTGATAACCAGATGCAGATAATCTGCATGTACAACAAGCTGAATAGCTGGGTAGTGCAAATGGTATTGATTTTTGTCATACTTAATGAAAGTTATTATTCTGACCTTAACGCTTCCTTAACTTTCAAAGCAGTGTGTAGTGTTTTAGCTCAATGGCTTCCTGGCTCCATACTGCTCCTGTTCAAGACAACAGAAATGATATCATTGATTTCAAAGGGATCAAGCTCAGACCAATGATGTCAATAGCAATTGCACCATAAGGCTATTCTCTCAGAAAAATGAGTTACCTGAACACGAAGAATCATAGTACATGTGATGGCACCAAGTATTTGCCATGTGACTTCATATAACTCTGCATGTTCGTCAGAGTTTTCACAGCTAATGTGGCAGCAAGTAGATGATCAGCTGGGCTCATTTTCAGGTGTCTGTTTCCTCTAGATTGAAGCCAAAGTCCAGATCTGTTGGCAGTAGCTCTGTAAAATGTCAGTACAGCTTATGCTTCTGCGGCCAAAGGTAAATTGAGTCATTCTTCTTAATGAAATGTCCCTTAATTGCCTTTGTTCCTTTGAATAGCACATTTAATAAATAGAATATACACTTTATGAAGAGATCACAGAAAAGGAGAATTGCCAGTATAATTACATAATTTTGCAAATCCTAAACCTGAAATTGCCTTTTGTTTGCTGTTTTACAGCATGTCTTTTCTTTGTGTCCTCTATAGCTGACAGAAAAGTGTTTGTTTAAAAAAATACGTGACAGAAAACACCATGGGAAAAAATGTATTGTTAAATCTCAGCCAACCCGCAGGAAGGCTCAAGCCGGGACTGTCAACACACACAATCCCAATTCAATGTCTGCTCTTTGCAGCAAAAGAAGACAGAACTAAGGAGAAATTAATTAGAAGACTGAAAGGAAATAACTGAGCAAATTTTACTTGTTTCTAACCCCAACCCAAAATAGCTGGCAAATATCTGTCTACTGTACAGGGATATAGTTTCACTTTGTAGTCCCTACCAGGTGAAAGCAAGAAACTAATTTACAGTTAAATTACCTTTTTTTTGAAAACCCAAACAAAACTCCTACTGATTTCATTGCAGCTAGGCTTTCATTTGATAAGCTTATCTTGTGCTATTTCAGCACTCCAAGAAACCAATATTGGGGGGGTTTTTTGTTCAAATCCTGCATTTCTTGGTTTGTGTATTTCAAGTAATGTCATAAATACCGTGAACACACAATGTGATGGTATATATTTCTCAGAGCTATAGGATGTTATTTATTGCTTGCCCCTCACAGAGACACAGCAGATAAACCGGACAGAAGACGTCTGTGCACCTCTCCCAGCATAAAACAAGACCAGCTCTTACACTGACTTTTCTGATAGGAGATGGATTTTGGGTTTGATGAACTGCTCAGGGCTTGAAACTACCCACAGGCTCTGCCTGAAAGTACATCTTTCTTTGGCTCAGTTCCATCAGAGGAAAAAAAATCGTGCCATACCCCCATAAGATTCACTCAAATCTGTTTCAGATGCTTTGGACACACTCTAAATGAAAGCAGTTTTGCTATTGCTAAGGAAAGGTTTTCACCTTTGATTATGAATTGGAAACAATGCTATGGAAGCAAAGCATTAAAAATAAAAATACAAACCAAAAAACCATCCAGGAACTTAAACCATGTTTGACAGCTGCCTGTGCCCAAGCTGTCACTTAAACTTTCTTTGAAGTATAGTGTTAACCACAGGAGTCCAGGCCAGAACTGGTGAGCAGCTGGTTTCTTAGATCCTGTTCTCTTTGGTACCACAATCTTCCCAGACTGCTATTGTATCCCATAGTATCAGGGTTTCACTATGTGCCAATGAAACTTAAGAGTTCACAGAGATCTTTCTTTTACTAAGGTACTGAGGGACAACATTGCACAACTTTTGCAAGCATTTAAGTATGTTTTAAAAATGGTCTGGATGTGGGATGTACAGCCAGTGCCAGGTTTGCTTTCCTGCTCCAGAATGAGACTGCCCTTCCCAGATGGCATGACTTGCACGGGAAACTTCTGATAGTGTCATAGCAATGTACACACTGCTTATCACATAGAACATTTTGACAGCCTCTGGGCTTGTGAGTGACTATCACTGGCTTTCCACAGAGACTTTATGATGTTATGGTAGGTGTGGGGCTTTGTGTGTCACCTCCCCACCTACCTTACGTCAGTGTTATAAAATCATCATCACATATGCTGTTGTATTAATAATTGCTATAGAACCTCCCTATGCAGCCGCTGCCATGCCGAGTGGCAAGCTGATCTGCAGCAGGACCAGGAGAGCCTGGCTCCCTGCAGCTGTGTGTCTGTGAAATTGGGGAGAGCTAAGACTACACAGCTTTTATGCTATTGTCTCAGTTTCCATAATAATTGTTTAAATATATTTTTAATGACTTTTTAAAATAAGTCCCATCAGATTGCAAAGCCAGCAACAAATAAAGCTGTTTCAGATTTTACCTCTCTCAGAAATCTTCCAGCATTTCTGCTTAAATTGATGTGCAAACACATTGACCTGCTTTGGCAGCGATCTCCACAAGGGTCTTACAGGTCTTAGAGTCTCTCTGCTCTGTTGTTAGTTCTTTCTACATGCTTTAAGAAAATGATCTATTAGAAAGTCACACAATCAGCTGTTAAATTTCTGGAGGACAAAGTGCATATTTATAAATAAATAAAATTTTAAAATCCAAATCCAGTCCCTGTTCTGTGTTGTGAGAGGGATTCTGCTTGTTCAAAGGCAGCAGACTCTATGCAGACTACCTGCTCACCTGAGAAGTTACTAGAAAAGATAGCATAAACAAAAGGTGTGGACAGCAAATCCCAGGATATTCAGCTTTTTGGGAAGACCAGAAATGTTACAGTCTCTGCCTCAACTGATCAAAATAAATATAAATACTTTAAACAGAAAGATTGT
The DNA here is from genome assembly GCA_013396695.1 of Sakesphorus luctuosus. Classification (NCBI taxonomy): domain Eukaryota; kingdom Metazoa; phylum Chordata; class Aves; order Passeriformes; family Thamnophilidae; genus Sakesphorus; species Sakesphorus luctuosus. Next base: position 526,600 of record VWZD01007162.1, read on the forward strand.
AGATTTAGATTAGGTATTAGGAAGAAATTCTTTACTGTCAGGGTAGTAAGGCACTGGCATAAGGTTGCCCAGAGAAGTTGTGGATGCCACACCCCTGGCAGTGTTCAAGGCCAGGTTGGATATGGCTTTGAGCTGCCTGATCTAATGAAGGTGTCCCTGCCCGAGGTGGGGAGGTTGGAATGAGGCGATCTTTAAGGTCCCTTCAAACCCAAACCAATCTATGATTCTATGAAATCATATCCCAGCAGTACTTGGTTCTGTCTTTCAGAAAGGCACTTGATTACCTTCAGGGAGCCAATAATGTGACTATAACTATACCCAGCTTTTGTTTGCTACATGGCACAGACAGCATTTAATCCTGTGCCTCTCTTTTCTGGTGTGCCCAGTACCTAGAGACATTACTATAGGGAAGCAAAGATGACTGATATCCTACTGATGAAAGGCATTTTTTTTACAGAGCAGGAGTACCCCTGCCAGCAGGAGGTTCAGGAGCACTACTGTAGTACTAATCCTATAAATAATGTGCTGTGACCATTTTACTCCTCTTGTTGAGCCCTACATCTAATGTATTATTTTTTTTAACCTACTTTCCAAAAGATTTGACAGGAGTGCATATTTCTCCCATTTTTTACCCAAACCGCAGCAATTATATGTTTCTGTACAATATGGAATTTTTAGTGTATTGGATAAAAAGAGGTCTCAAACACCTTTGGTTTATACAGGTTTGGTGGAGTAGAGAAGAAACATTGTAGTGTCACTTTTGCTCCTGATATGACAAGAGGATGGAGATAAAAGAGCAGAGAAGCTATACTGCAGTCAGGTTGAGAAAAGAAGCAACATGTCCATACCATTATGCAAAGCTCTAAATGATTGCTTCAGTAGGCTGCAAACATTTCTGATTTAATCCCAGATTTTTCTCATACTTATTATATTTTTTAGCCTCAAGAATTATCATATTATGAGAACTTTCAGAAACATACGGCAACATTGATCATCTTAGAAAAAATAGTTTACCTAGGATTCCCTCAGGAAATCAGGAGAACAAATAGAAAATTTATGGGAAGTTTAGTGAAATGTGTGCCAATCCAAAATCTAGCCTGTATTTAGAAGCCATAGCACTTTCTGCATCCAAAATATGCATAGGGTTGGATGTACAGGTTTTGATAAAATATTGTTATACTTTTACTAATATACCATGCAAATTCTTTGGTGCCCTTACACCTTTTCCTCAAACCAGTATGTTTTTGAGAAAGATTCCCAAATTTACTCCTCCTTTCCCAGTCTCCTGTAGCTACATTTAGTTCCTGTTTTTTCAGGTTTGCTAAACAGCTACAACTGATAGCCAATTATCATTTCTGAGCTGTGTTTTCAGCCAAAGAGCTGGATTTAGAGCTTTGAAAAGTAAAAACACAACCAGGGCATTTGTATCACATGCAATTGCAAGCTTTCCTATAAATAGCTGGGTTAGGAGAGCACCTGTGTTTTTTCGCTCCCAGCATGTGATGGATAGCTTTACTGGCATCTCTGCAATAGACACTACACTAAATTCAAAAGAGAGGCTTAGTCAGTTCTAAGTAATGGAAAGTGTCCAAATTCTCTTTGGCTTTGATTCTAACAGAGAAAGACATAATTTTCTTGTCTCCTTCCAGATTAAACTCCATTCCATTTTCTGTTACCCTCAGTGTGCACTCCTGAAAAGCCCACAAATGCATTAACATTCACTCAATGAGATATTTCTAGCAGCTAGACTACGATAATGTTTAGGTTCTTCTGCAGTTGCGAGGCCTTGATTTTAGCCTCCCTTAGAATGCATAAATTATCTTTAATTCTGATAGCCCTGAACAATACCATCTTGACAGCCTGTAATGTCTTGCACCCTTGCTAGCTATACAATGCTGCCTTTAATGCTGCCACTTTCATCTTCAGTTGGTTGCTGATAAGACAGCAAAAAATTCATAATCACCATCTAAATCATGAGGAACCTGTATTTTTTTGACTCCTTGTGGAAATCCATGAGGAAATTTTTCTTTTTCAGTGCAGATTGTTTGGAAATTCCTTAGAATGTGGGTATAAAAACAACGTGCACATGTTTTTTCTTTTCCTTGTGCAGGATAAATAAACCACCCCCAGCTGATAGTGTATCAACTATTCCACATTCAAGCATTGGGGGAGCAGCATGCAGGGAGGGATAGTATATCAAGGGAAGCATGAGCAGCAGGTTCAGGCTGTGAATGTAAGCTATATCTACTGAAGAGTCTACATGTAAGCTGCTAATGTTGACCTCTTAAACCCTCCTCTTGAAGATTTCATGCTACAGAAAGTACAAGCTATTTTCTCACTGCTTGCAACCTTTGGTTCAGTTGCTTGCAGACTCAGGAGGATTTGCTATCCAAGTTTAGTGCAGATCATATTTTCAAGGTTTTCTTTGCAACTTCAAAGGGCAGGAGGGTACTTCAGGCTGGAAATGAACTCCAACAGCACACAAGCTTTAGACTGTGCCAAGGGCTGGTACTGTCTGGGTAGGCCATTCTGACATACTGCAATGTCCTTCATTCAACCTCGAATGAGCCACCTTGCGTATGCTCACACATTCACTAGCTCAGGGCAAGCTCGCCAACAAAGAATATACCCCACCACTCAAATGGCTTCTACTATCTGTGTTGAGCTTTGGATTACTACACTGATGAGAGACCCCAAGCTGGTATAATGGTAGCTCATGCACACCTCTGTACAGCCACAGTCATAGATTGCTTGCTATGCAATGTAGTCAAATGTGTTCCAATAGCATGCATTAATTCTCAGTGGCCTTTTTCTGCATAAAATTCAGTTCAACTGAAGTAATTCCTGCGGCCTGAGCAATATAGAGCTCCAAAGGGAGAAGTCCCCAGGTTACAGCTTACTCTACTCTTTCACTTACTTACCACCCCATTGAAACCACCAAGATGGGTTACAGAGCATGCTCCACCAGATTTGACCAGTTTGTTTGTCCACTACATTCCTAGCCTGATTTCCTTAGGAAAGATTTGTGATTGCAGCCTTTATGTAAGCACACATACACAAACAAATGTGTGTGTACATTTGCATGTCTATGAATTCCCTTTATCATCACTGTCCATCACCTACTAGTAACTTTAAAGAACTCAGCCACTTCCAGCCAAACCTGACAGCAGAGTAGGGATTTCTAACACACTTATTTTCTATAGGTCTGTATAAATAGGCAGTTAGCTAATGTATAAAAGCCCTATTACTGTATCAGTAGTCCAAAGGAAAAGGTGCAATTCCTATAGATAGCAGAAACTACGTCTATAATCCTACAATGAATTTTCCAGGACCATTTTCTGCTATTAAGGGCAGCAGGCAGTGAACAGCCCATGCCGCGTCCTACTAAACACTATTGCCCTCCAAAACAGGGTGACCAAATGCAAACTACCTGCTGGAAATGGCCTTGGCCAAAGCTCACCCCCATACTGTTCCTGTGGTTCAGGAACCATTGGGAAAACTGTCAGGCACAGGTCAGCACCATGCCAAGCACCGTTTGGACAATTTGACAGTACAAAGTATTGAATACCAGTGGCCAGAAGTGTCCACTAGGACTGTTTGAATTAGTACAGCCACGGGCAGAGAAACGCAAAAGGAAAGGGCTTAAGAATGCCCCATCCACAATGAAATCTTGGATCAAGGTCACTACCATATTAGACAATGGAGAATCCAAGTATGAAGTGGAAACCCCTAAGAAATAGACCTCATTAAATCTGTTGAGGGCAGAACAATTTGTTTAGCTGATCGTACCTTATTTAGAAATCACTCCCATCAGGCATCCATTTCAGATATGATACAGCAACTCTCAGCCTTAGATGCCAGATATATGAGTATTGTTTTACCATTGCAAGACCCCAAATCTTGAGCTACAAGCTCATCAAAGAGTTTTACTTTAAAAATATACAAGGCTCCAATAATATCCACCTTCCAGACATATTAAAAGAATCTTTGGTTCTTTTAACATCTTAAGAGAGAGTGCAAAGAAGAAATGCTGCACATGTTTCTCAGAGGGTACTTTCACTGCTAAACCTTAAAAAAAAATAAGAGATCTTGGCAAAAGTTTAAAGGGTAACATTCAACCAAAACAAAGCATTCCACAAAGCACTGACTTAGCACATCCTAATCCATACAATTTAGGAAAGTCCAACCCATTCAGTCCCAAATTACTCAAAACATTAAGAAAGGAGATTAAGAGAAGAAGAAAAAGTAAAGAAAAAGGGAGAGAAATAGAGAAAATTATATCGCTACCACTAGAGAGTCCTATGCAAGTCTAGCTTCCATATGGCCAAATGATAGGGCTTGAGAGAAGATGGAGACCACATCTTGCTGGTTTTGCTGCTTTGTGGCCAACTCCCTCAGGTGAGACTTCCGGCCCACTGGCCACTCTGGGGCTCCGAGGTGGGGTGAAGGTGGTGCTCCCCCTTTGTGAGCCGATCAGAGACTGGGTTAAGGGTTCCAGGGCTGTGTGTGGGTGTGCTCCCAGAGTGCCTTTGGCTGACAGCTGCTCTGGGGCTGCTCTGGGACACTTGCAGGGACTGGCATGTGGGATAAGGCATTATCTCACCTCTGTGAGATTAAACCTATCTTTTCCTGTCCCCCCACCCCCATCAACTTGAGCTGATCTGATCCAATAATTAATATAATAATCCAGTGTCTCACACCACCCCATGGGTTGCAAAAAGCACTAGGACCAGATCTAATTAGACTCTTCTTCCTGTAGTGGCAGTAGTGGGTTCTTAACCTAGCAGACAGCGGGGGGAAGAAGAGATGAAAAAATAGGAAAGTATATGAGGAATCATGTAGTGGGCAATTGCTATTTCAATAACAAAAACAGTCAATATAGAAACTCCACTCTATGCAAGTCATCATTTCCCACCCCATGAGTCTCAAAATTGCAGGCAAGATGTAAATCAAGATGTGGGGTGAGAGTTCATGCAATCAGTCTGTTCAGTAAACATTCTTTTGGGGTAGTCCAGCAGACTGGCCAGTGATTTTCTTCACTTTCACTTGTGGCTCAGCATTCTTCTTTGGTGAGTTCCAGCACTTCATATAGTCCTGGCTTATTTAATAATAACATATCAAGCATAAGACAATTTTACAAATCCATTTTTGATAGTTATTGGACTTGTAAGCTGAACTCTCAAAATAGAATGGCAAATCCATTTAAGATTCTCTATTGCCCATAGATATTGCAGTTATATCCTTTGTACAAATAGGCCAAATTTGAGCCAAGATGAAGGCATGGGTTGCTGTTTTTATGTGCTCTGGCCACCTGTGGCCACCCCTTCCAGGCAGGACTTCCAGCCCACTGGCCACTCTGCGGCCCTGGGGTGGGCTGAAGAGTGGTGCTCCCACTGTGTGAGCCAACCAGAGGCTGGGTTAGGGGTTCCAGGGTGTGTGTGTGGGTGTGCTCCCAGGATGTCACTGGCTGACAGCTGCTCTGGGGCTGCTCCGGGGCACTCACAAGGACTGGCATGTGGGACAAAGCATTATCTCACCCCAGTGAGATTTGACCTGTTCCTTCCCATCCTTCCCTCTCCCTCCCCCAACTTGAGTTGGTCTGATCCAATAATTAATATAATAATGCAGTGTTTCACAAGCATTCATTTAGCTGTTCAGATTTTGTTCTCTGGTTTGTTTGTAGTAGCTGACACCTTGATTGTTTTTTCAAGACACTGTAATTATGTGAACCTTTATTGCCTAACATGTGAATGAGATGATTTACCTTATTTGCTATCAGTAATGACAACTGAGAATTCAGACCATGACCTCCACGGCCAAAACAAAAAGATGTTAAAATCTTAGAGTATGAAGTCTGCTAACCAGCAGCTGCAAAATCTCATCTTCCACAGCACAAAGAGAGACATAGGACAAATACTGAGTATCTGCATACTGACTATCTGGAGAACAGCTTCCTGCAAGGATAAACAGCTGAAAATTGTAGCAATGCTGAGAAGAAGATTAAGACTTTGAGGAGCTGGAAACTTGAATGCCCAGGAGGACTCTTAAAATTGCAAGCTGTAGGCTCCATCTCTTGGGTATCAAAGAATGAAGCCCAACATTCCTGCTGCAATATTATTAACATCTGTTTGTATTTCAGTGTCACCTAGTGACCCAAATCCAAGACTGAGCCAACCAACTAAAAAATGGATACACATGCACCATGAGTCTATGATGTGCATGCACATGAAGAGAGAGAGTCTTGTGAAGGAAACTCTTTTTTCATGCTGTCTTCTTTGTTATAAATGCACTTGTTCCATGAACGACAGCAAGAACAAAACTTGGTTTCCTATAGACTTTTGTCCTCCATACAGAGCAAGCCTCCATCCTTCCCAGTTTTCTCCCCACCAAAACATCCCCTCTCTTTAAGCTCTTTTTGCCCCCAGAGAGTGCTACATGGTGGCTGCCCAGACCCTGTAGACTGGACTGTGATGCTGTGGCCACTGCCACCCCAAATGGCCATGGGGTTGCCTGGCCATGGGAGCCATCCATTAGGACTTCATCTTTTCCCAAGCTGTAGAAATGCATGAACTTCAGTGCCAGCTGAAGTGCCCTCTGTGATGTCAATTCCAGTCTGAAATCAATGAACAGGTTCAGAGTTATTGAAGAGGGGCTGACAGACAAGCAGACAGACAGCCAGGCAGAACAGTTGTGTAAGCTTTGTTTCCTTAGGAAAGCAGGCTAAAAAAAGAAACAAAATGCAGTATTCACTCATCATTGTCTACAAAAACACTGAAATCAGCTATTTAACACTTTGCAATGAGCATAATGGCTCAGCAGAGTTATTTATTCTGCTTGAAAAACCTGTTTCTAGGCCTCAGAGGATTAGCTGAGAAGCAGCATAACCTCTCTGTGACCCTACCCGAGAAGAAGCTGGTCTAACTGGAAGCCTGGAAGCAGTATTTTGAAAGCTATGTGCTAGAACTGATCGAAGCAAAGGGGAAGTTTTGCAGAGAAAGAAAATACTCTAAGCATCAGAAAGGAAAAAGAGTTACAGAAAAGGAGAAGTGAAAAGGACGATAAAAGTGAAGAAAAAAATCCAGAATCAGCACCTCAACAAATGCATTTAAGTATGCTAAGGAACATGGTATATAATTTAAGTGATAGGCTAAAGGTATGTTAGAATAGCCAGTAGAAACTGTGGGAGTGAAGAAATTCGTACAGTACAGATTTGGTGTTCCTAAACTCTTCTAAAATCAAGAGGAAGCATCACTGCCTCCAAACACAGTGGATGCCAGAATAGAGAAGAGTGGGCAACACCAGCAACAAGAGACCAGGGCTAAACCCAAAAATCTGTTTTCATCTCCTCGTCAATGTTACATTTGAGAGGTTGTGTATATGTGAACTGTACTGAGCTGCCCAGTTTTATGAGAATGAAGACAAAACATGGGAAAGAGATCTCAGCTGCCCAGGCTAGGCTGAATAAGGCACAAAACACCTTTGGCTAACAGTATCTGACAGCAGGAGGATGCAGAAGTGTCAATTATCAGACAATGAGAACACCACCAAGCTTCAGTTAGGAAAAATAAATTAAGATTATACATATACATATTTACCCTCATATGCATATGTTTATATATGTGCATATATTTATCTGTGTAAAGAATGTGATTTTATTCCCTAGCATGATGTTGAGGAATAAAATCACATTCTTTCCTGCAATGGATAATCATCTGTCACTTTAATCCTGGTATCAGGTAAGAGCCTTCAATTATTGATTATTGTCCTTTGCCAGATGAGAGTATTGTATATATTAATACTAGGAATAATCTTACAGATTATATGAGCCCTCTCCTGATCCACACAGAATTACTCTGTACAGGCAATTCTTTAGTAATTTATCCTGGCTAAATTTGAGTGTCACTGTAATTGATCTTCTACAACTTTCTCATGGCCTGTATTTCACTGTTAGTCTCCAATGCACCTTCCCAACTGTTTACTCTGATGTTCAGTCTAAATATTCTTTTTCTTATGCCATGAGCTCACGTACCTCCCACCTTACTCTACGTCCCTACCAACAGACACACACTAGACATCTAATAACCCTGGGCCCTCCTAGCAGTCAATGGAGACAGTTCCAGAGGACACAGAGGTTGTAGGTGAAAGTTCCTGCTCTCAACGAGCAATGTTACAGTGACACTTCTAATTCAGGTACCTCACTGGGGGTGAGCGGAATCTGGGTCTGAAATATCACCCCCCTCCTTTAAATAGTCACAGATTATTATCTTGTGATTTAATGCCTCAGCCTATGGACATTCACAAAACAAACACATCTCATGACCGAAACTCCAGCTTTTTACAACATCACTTTCGTTCTATTACTCTGGGCTATTTTCTTTTCTCCACTTCTACTGCCATAATGTCCTTAAATTATTACAAATCATAAGGTATACCAGGAACACCATCTTTACAAAAGTCAGCAAACATGAAAAATGTTACTTGGCATCCATTTTATATTCCAAAATCAGCTCTAATTTTGTGTTTACTAAAGTGTGTGAACTAAGCAAATACACTTCTGGAAATATTAAGTCTGCATGTTATTTCCTGGACCTATCTGGTTTATGCACCACCTTTCATCTTCATGTCTACGAATTTCATTTGTATCCTATTAACTTCCTCCTCTATGCACCAAGTGAAAAAGTACCATCTCCTGCAGCTCATGCCAACAGGGAGTTGCCAGAAGTCCTCTCACCAAGGATTTCCCTTTGACTGTCCTCTCTAGCTGCTGAGGAGGCACCTGTCAATTTGAGAGCAAGTGTTCTGCATGTTTCTGAGCTCAGATTAGCATGTGTGTTGATCATGATTTGTCTTTTTCTTCCCATAGATGGTTTAAAAGAGACAACTGGGAGACACTGGGCAGGGCGTGTTTGCCGCAGAAAGCAATTCCCTTGCTTATGGTGTTGCTGTATTTTGTCTCACAGGACAGACACACTGACACACTGCCTCTTACTCAAGTAGGACAGGCTTTTTCATCAACGCACTCTGATGTGTGTTCTGACACTATTTCTGCCCTTCCTCATGTATTATCTAGGAATTCATTTTGCAGTGAGATGTGGCAAGTGACCCCAGTGGGTTTTAAACTCTCATCAGCACTTCCATGCCAAAACTACTAATAAAGGTATTAAGACTGAAGAGAAATAAGGCACTTTCTAATCAATAGAAGCATGTATTTTTGTTTGATGCCCCATTTAAAACAGGCAATTTTCTAGTTTCTTACTAACAATTAAAATGCCTTAATGACAGGTAAAACTGAAAATGAGGTAGGGTAGCTTGATACTCAGGCAGTGAAATATTGCAGGGCTGGCTTTTAAGCTAAGACACAAAGCTCCTATTAGACAAAATGTCAGCATCTTTCAAAAAAATATTGGCAGCATATGGAGTAACTTTCTTCTTGGTAAAGACTCAACAGAGTTACCAACTAAAGGTCAACATAATCCTATACCTCCATAAGGCCACACCTTAGCACATACCTTATCTTTTTGTCTTCTGAGCCTACAAATATTTACACATTTAATGTTAAGTTTTAAGGGGCTTAGTGACCAAAAGTTAATAGTCAAAGGGACTATTCACATGACTGAAGTTAAGCCTCTGACTATGTGTTTGAACTGTCAGGACTTTGCACATCTTTTGTTCTACTGAGTGATAAAGGCAAATTTTTTTCTTGTGCTTGAGCTGGAAATCCTAAACCTGCTTCCCACTGAATTTTTGCCACAAGGACATTTTTAATGTGACTTTCCAGGGCTTGTCAGTGTATGTGTGCAGAACCAAAAGTGTCATATATAGTATTTAAAACACAGACATAATAGAAGAGAAGATGCCTGGAAAATCATGAAGTAGGGAAACAAACCAAAGACCTCACAGAAATGGAAGAATTAAGTTTACTGTAATTGTAAATGAGTTTGTATGCTCCTTAGCAGTGAAATAATATAGCATAGATGACTTTTTGTCATTGGAGTTATGGGGAAAAATACCAAGTGAGTATTCATAAAAGTTGTGTTTACTTCTGCTGTGCTCATGACCAGTCTGTGCTTGCTTTCAGTAAGCAGTTCAGTTACACTACGACTACTGCATATAAAAAACAAAGTTAAAGTATGCTCAAGTATTGCCCGATAGAAAATTCTGGATTTCTGCAAACAAATACTTGCTTGCACAGAATATGTTTTAGATGGGCAGAAATAGTGTTGACACAGCCAAAAGGGAGATGAAAATTAGTTACATGAGATTTAAACAATTAAATGAGTTCAATAAGAATTTCTCTGTACCCTTCACAATTAGGACATCCTATCTGCCTCCAGTTACTGCGTGATAATATGATAAAAATTGTGTCGCTGTTTTAAATACTAAGTAAGTACACATTCTATGTTTCCAAAGATTCGGCATTGAAGAAGGCTATCTCTTCAGGGGAAGAAAGAAGAAAATTATTTATTCTTAGCCTGAGATTTTAAAGATTTTTGCCTTATCACAACAGACACATTCACTCTTGATCATTCAAGAAACTCACACATAAACCGCAGAACTTTTAGACATCACAGAATTCCCAGTGTAGTCATGGCATACAAAGTAATTTCTTAAACAAAGCATTTTCCTAAACACTTTCCTCTATCAGGGTTAGGATCAGTAAAAAGAAAACAATTCCACACAATCTTTGCAGCTGAGAACTACAAGCTAAGAGCTCACATTTCCAACATTATTAAACAGTTCTGTGCAAATGTTTATGATTAATTCATAAAAATTAAAACTAATCTAAAAAATTGTTGACTTCCTACTTTTCTCATTGATTTTCCAGAGGAAAAAAAAAGGAGGGTCTGTTTAACTGCTGGACCATTTTCCATTGATTTGATCATCTATTTTATTTAATCTTCAGCTTAATTATATATAACATTTGGCTGACTAATCAAAGATCAAATAGTTAACAATCTAAGACCTGTACTCTACAAACACTTAATTAAATAAATGCTATCACTCTACAGTGGTGCTGTATTCATTACAGTTGTAGATTGAGGTATCTGAGAAATATTTTCCACAACTTGGTGAATCTGTAAGATGCAAGTTCATCAGTTGACTACAAATGCAGGTGAAAATGGAGAAGTAGAGGAGAGAAATACAGTAACAGTGATAAAGTCATGGTGGTCTTTTGGCTGGTAATTCATTAGTCACGGGCTGGTGGAGGGCTTACTTTTCACCCTCACTCTGCAATATAGTCTATATAGTCCTGCACATAGTCCACACACCTATAGTCTATAAAGTGATGATAAAGCTTCTAGAAGTCTTTCATAAAAACTGAATTTGAATGCAATCTCTATTAAAAAAAGAGACTGCCTACTTGGCCACATTCCCCAAGTGCAGATAAAGTGAATATTTTAAAGCAACTTTTCCAGATGATCTAGAAAGATAGGATTTTGAGTATATTAGTATTGGAGTAGACCTGACTAGTCTAAAGAGAGTTGATTTCTTTTAAAGATTTCTAAATTTGTTGATTTCTGCAAGCATTTATTTAATAAAAACTTGTGAGAAAACTTCCCTTTCCCAAATGTTCAACATTATTTAATAAGAATTAAAATAAGGGATGAAAAGTGTCTCAGTAGGCGTTTTGGAATCAGTAAAGTCAATCAACTCAACCAACCAGCCAACTAAAAACAAAACAAGAAAGGAAGATCAAGACTTGACTTGAACTTTCTAAGAAAATGCAGAAGCAGAATTACCACTTTTTCAGAGCTGAAAGGTGGGAAATTTCTTATGAGTAATTCTGTAAGAAGGAAGAAAAAATGGCATACATATTTGCAAATCAACTTAGAGACTACAGTCAGCAATATTAATGAACAAAGAAAAGCCTTCTGTCTAAACCAACAATGGCACCTTCACAGGAAAAAAAATCTTTTCATTAAAGTTTTAAAAAAATTATTTATGAAGCAGTCACACAGGATTTAAAGCACACATCAAACTGATTTGTCATGATTCTGACTGTCTTGAGGGAAAACCCCACAGTATTCCTGTTTGTTGGCTTTCTAATTACTCTGTACAAAGACATAAACTACTGCATATATGAATGCATACAACTGTGTCAAATAGTAAAGGAGCCAAACAAAGAAAATATTAAAATACTGCCTCTTTTGGTATCCTTGGAGAATCTGTGTGGTAACAAGGTTTGTTGTCTCCTGTCTGAAAAAATATTACATATATGGGAAACAGATCTCTAAATATTTACACTGTGAAGATCTTGTTCTCTTACATTAGCCCAAATCATAAGATTTTAAAGTTGAAATAAGAGTTATTCCAGACATTCTCCATGCCTGGCAGCAAGGACTGCACCAAGCTCATCTGTGCTTGCTCATTTGGGAAGCATGTATGTAGGAGATGCAATCCAAAGGGATTCCTCTACCCTGGCAACCCTGCAGCAGTCACCAGTCTCCAGCTGAGGTAATGATGGGATTGCAGGATCGTCTGCCCTGTAGTCATGAGCAGTGACTGTGGTCAACAAGGTGCTGAATCTATCCAGTGGTGACACAAGAGCCTCTGGTTCCAGCTGGATGACCAGTGCAGTTAATTAAAAAATAGCAGGTAGACCTGTTTGGAATAATTATTGAGTAATTTCACCTACTGTCCTCATGTCATGAGTTGTGTGGTGGTTGAATTTTTAAGTATTTGGTGTTCGGTAAATCAGGTATATGATAAAATTTCTTTTCCCACTTTGAAAAGCTAAAGAACACAATCCATAATAATTATAAATTTCAGTGGTTTATTTTTAATTTCATAAACTTTAATGGATATGAAAAAAAATTAAAACCATTAATCTGAGAATCCCATTTTCATGCACGAAGGCTCACAAAAAATGAAAAAAAGAAAACACATACCTGAAGAAAACAGGTAAGCAAATAAAAAGGGTGTAACGTGAAAATGTTCACATTTATGGCATTAAAAATTAAGTTAAACATGCCTCTTACATGCTTTGTCTAGTCTAGACCATCATTTGAATTGTTAAGTGGTCAGTGACCAAATAAGTTAACACTGTTATCTAAATTTCATTTTTTCTTCAGTTTTTCCTGTAAGCAATTGAAAAAAACCCCTGTTTCACATGTTCTACTAAGATGCAGCCCAAAATACTATCAGCTATTCAAAATGAATATAGTTTAGTTACTGTGAGCAAAGCAAACATTTAACCAGTAGCACTGCTACTATTCTAGTTCTTTTCCAGACTTGCTGATGTCAATTAGGTGCACACAAACTTTACCGTTCAAACCTTTTTGTTTTTGCACACATTTTTAAGGCTAGAAACCGACTTATCTGTATTCATAGCCTATGTGTTTTAAAAGTTGGACTTTGTTCAAACATTCAAAAAAATCATCTTTGAGCTGCAACTCATCACAGAAGACTTAATTCCTCAAGGAAATTGTTCTGAGAAAGTTATAAGGAGACAGAACAAGAATTTATAACAGAAGTTGGCTTGCAATATCAAGCTCTGATCTCAAAAATGTTTACACATGTATGTATCTCATTGAAGACAATCTAAGATCCGTGTTGCACAAAGGATCAAGATGTAGACAGATAGTGGGCACCTGGATGATGCTGTCCTGAAATCTGTGAGGGTTACACGAAGGCTCTCTCCTGTGGAGAGCTCACATTCAGGTAGTATGTTCTTCAAGTATGGTCTTCTATCTGATTATCAGTTTTTAAAAAATAATATTATCTTGTTCTCAGGAAAGGCAGAATCTTATTTAATTACGTGTGAATTGTTCTGTAGTGTCTGTATAAAGGCAGTATAGCCATGGAAGGAGCCAGGGTTGCAAGCCTACCTTTCGGGTACCTGGAGGCTTGAGCTGACCATCTGCATTCCAGATAAAAAAGGAATTAGGCTGCAAAAGGCAGGCTTTTCTCAAAAGCCACCCCCATCCCCACACTGACTGAGAGCTAGATAAGCCAGGTTAGGAGGCAGAGGCAAGATGGAAGGGTGAAATTCAGGAAGAGGCAGCAAAAGCTTGCACTGTGTGTGTGAACTTGAATTCTCACCCTCACCCTTTTCAAAAACAGAGCAAGAAAAGCAGCTTTTTGGATCCTTGGTGATTAAATACACTAAACCTGGGAGACTCAAATCTCCTTTCTGCCTGAAGGAACTAACATTTACATCTCCCACAAGAACTCTCTAATGACTCAGCTATATGTTATAATACCTTGGACTCTCACAACTTTTTTCTTGTTAAAGCTCTACTACTCTTCCTTATGTGCTTAAACATTCACTGCAGCAAAAGCCAAGCCCTGTTTGCACCCTGTGCCCTGCTGAATGTCCTAACTGGCAGGCTGCATTAGCATTACCCTAAGCCCACCAAGTCCTGCAAATACTTTATTTATCACTGGCCACAACCTGTGGCAATTTCAAAGCAGTAATCTGAGACACCTCTACCAGCACATGGATTCCTCTGTTTGGAGACAAGGCCATGCTGCCAGCAGGTGCGAAAATGAGCAGCCTTCCAGGTACAGTGCACACCTGACCACCAGGGTGCTGGAGAAACAGGGGAGAGGGTGTGAACCTGTAGGGATGTGGTAAGGATCCCTAAGGATGCAGGACACTCAAGCTATGGTGCCCTGAAAGCAGGTCTGGAGAGCCAATGGGAGAGGTGGAGCGATGCTGGTGGTGCTCATGTCAAGTGGCCATGAGATACCTCCTAGACAGTTCCCTGCAAGCCAACAGGCACAAGGATGCAAAGGGAGATCTCCTGGCACCTTTGTGTGCATCGAGCATCTCCAGAGGTCAGATGGTTGTTGCTCCATAATGAGGAGAAGCTCCATTTGGGATGGGATGAGATGGGAGCAGCGCAACAGCGGCACGTGTGTCAAGCTTCAGTGCCTGGCACTGAAACAGCGAGGGCAGGTTGGCTGAATTCACTTCAATCCCATTTAGTTTCTTAAAAATTCTTCAGAACAGCACCTTTTTATTTTCATCAGTGGTTTGGAGAGGTTCCTCTTGGGCTTCCATCAGAAGCTCCTCCACACACAGACACAGACACACAGAGACACACAAACGCGCGCACACACACACACACACACACACACACACACAC
>VWZD01007162.1:544405-572330 GCA_013396695.1 Sakesphorus luctuosus
GAGGAGACGGGGCCGGGGCCGGGCGGGCAGCGAGAGAGAGACCCGCGGCGGCGAGGCTGCGATTAGAGCCCGAGGGGAGAAAGGACGGGGTGGACGCGCACGCGGCGGCAGGAGGGCAGATTCCAGGCGCGGTTCTGCGGAGGACGAGCGGGTGCCGCCTGTTATAAAGGGGGAGGAGGCGGCGGAGGGGGAAGGAAGAGCGTGCGGAGCGGAGCCTCCTCCAGAGACAGCCAGACACAGAGGGAGGAGAGAGAGGCTGCCTGGCTGGCTCNCGCTCCCCCCGCGGAGCGGGGAGGGAGGGAGGCAGGGAGGGCGGGCGGCGCTGCCGGCGAGCCGCGGAGACTGCGGGGAGGAGGAAAGGAAGGGAAGGGGCTCGCCCCGGGGCGGCCCGGCTGGTGCCCCCCGGGAGAGGCGCAGTCGGGGGGCTAGGGAACGGGGGTGCGGCCGGGGAGGGAGGTGGTGGTGGAAATCAAACGGGGTGGGGGGGGTAGGGAGGAAGAAAGTGAATGGCGGAGGGTTGAAAGTGTCACATTCAGAGGCGTCGGAGGACCGGTGCTCTCCCCCTCCCTGTCTCGAAAGGGAGGAGGAGGGGAGGGGGTGGTGGTTGGCGGTGCCTCAGCCCGAGCGCTGCGGGAGNACTGTGTGTGTGTGTATGTGTGTGTGTGTCTGTCTCTCTCCATACCGGGGGACTGCACTCTTAAAATACACCCGATACAATGCACCAGCCTGACTCAGCCGCAGACATTAGTGCTAGGAAGATGGCGCACCCGGCGATGTTTCCTAGAAGGGGCAGCAGCAGTAGCAGCGGCAGCAGCTGCGTTACTGCTCCCACTGCACCAGGTACCGGCGTTGGGAGCGCTGCCCTCTCCGCTGAGGATTATCAGCCGCCTTTGCTGGTCCAGCCGCCGCCTCCATCTCCTGCAGCAGCTTCATCAGCGGGTCCACAGCCGACACCCCCTCCTCCACAAAGCCTGAACCTCCTCTCGCAGTCTCAGCTCCAGCCACAGCCTCTTGCACAGACTGGAGCTCAAATGAAAAAGAAAAGTGGCTTCCAAATTACCAGTGTGACCCCTGCTCAAATATCAGCTAGTATGAGCTCTAATAACAGCATAGCTGAGGATACAGAAAGCTACGATGACCTGGATGAGTCTCACACTGAAGACCTGTCGTCTTCAGAGATCTTGGATGTGTCTTTATCCAGGGCCACTGACTTGGGAGAACCTGAGAGGAGCTCCTCTGAAGAGACTCTAAACAACTTCCAAGAGGCAGAGACTCCTGGGGCTGTTTCTCCAAACCAGCCTCATCTTCCTCAGCAGCATGCTCCTCTTCCTCATCACCCACAGCAGAGTGTTGTGATCAATGGAAGTGTTCACCCCCATCATGTTCATCATCACCACCATCTTCACCACCACCACCATGGACACCATCATCCATCACATCCTGGGGTGGGTAGTGCCCCAGTTTCTGGAGGACCACCACCCAGTCCATCATTTAGAAAACTATCAACAACTGGAAGCTCTGACAACGTTATATCAAGTGCACCAGTTTCTGCTGCATCATCCACTGGTTCCCCGGCATCTGCTGTGTCTAATATGCGCACTACAAGTACTCCTGGCAATTTAGGTGTAAGTCCTGCTACTGGAACTAGTACCTTAAGTAATATGGGTGGTGGTAGTTCTAGTGTGGCAAGCAATGTGCTTGGTACTATAAATTTAAGCAACATCACGAGTACTGGTAATGTCAATGCTTTGTCTGGAACTAGCAGCAATGCTAATGTGAATATCTTGAGTGGTGTTGGCAATGGTACGAGTGCTTCCTCTAGTGTCATTAACAATGTTACTAATCCAACTGCAGGAACGGCAGTGGGATCAAGCCAGCAGCAACCTGCATCTGGCACGTCAAGGTTTAGGGTTGTAAAATTAGATTCTAGTTCTGAACCTTTCAAAAAAGGTAGATGGACATGCACTGAATTCTATGATAAAGAAAACACTGTTGCAGTTTCAGAAGGAGTAGCAGTAAACAAAGCAGTAGAGACGATAAAACAAAACCCGCTTGAAGTGACTTCTGAAAGGGAGAGCACCAGCGGGAGTTCTGTTAGCAGCAATGTAAGCACACTGAGTCACTATACAGAAAGTGTGGGAAGTGGAGAAATGGGAGCACCTACTGTGGTACAGCAGCAAGCTTTTCAAGGTGTGGGTCCACAGCAGATGGATTTTAGCAGTGCTGCTCCTCCAGCAATTCCAGCATCTAGTATACCACAGAGTGTTTCTCAATCACAGCTTGCACAAGTCCAGCTGCATTCTCAAGAAGTAAATTATCCACAGCAGAAGCCAGGGGTCCAACCCCCTGCACAGGCCAGTCTAACCACTGTTACTGGGGTTCAGCCAGCCCCGGTTAATATACTAGGTGTATCCCCATCCCTGGGCCACCAGCAACCTGCCATTCAGAGTATGGCTCAACAGCAGCTGCCATATTCGCAGCCGGCGCAGACTTTGCCAGTGGTGCAGCAGCAGCAGTTGCAGTATGGACAGCAGCAGCAACAGCAGCAGCAACAGCAGCAACAGCCAGTTCCTACACAGATGGCTGCAGGTCATGTTAAGTCGGTGAACCAAAACTCTGTCACGGGGGCTATGCCGGACTATATTCAACATCAGCAGATCCTTCAGACTCCAGCCCCTGCCATGCAGCCAAGTTCTACTGGAGTAGGAGCTGGGCAACCAGTTCCTGTTGCCCAGGCACAGGGCATGCAGCCTTCAGTGCAAGCACATCCAGCTGCTGCCCCAGCTCAGCCTGTTGCACATGCTCCAGCAGCAATACCAGGTGTAGCTGCCAGTGGTCAGATGCTGAATGTTGGGCAGCAGGGAAATGTAGCTGCTGTGGTGCAACCACCGTCTGCTGCAAACCAAATTCCACCTCCAGTTATGCCATCAACAGCTGCTCCTCCATCTTCCCAAGTAGTGCAGCCTGTGCAGACAGGAATAATGCAGCAGGGATTACAAGCTAGTGCTTCAGGCCTTCCTCAGCAAATGGTCATTGCTCAGCAGAACACCTTGTTACCTGTACAGCCGCAGGCACAAGGAGTGGAATCTGTTGTCCAAGGGATGGCTGGCCAACAGCTGTCTGCGGTTAGCCCTATACCCTCTGCTGGTACTGTTCCTGCAGCAAGTCAAGCTGGTTCAGCTGTCCCTGGCATACCTTCTGCTTCTGTAGGTTTGGGACAGCCACAGAATATATCACAGAATGGCAATTTGGCTCAAAGTGTTAGTCAGCCTCCCTTGATATCAACAAGTATAGGTATGCCAGTGGCACAGAGTGTGCCACAGCAGATGCCACTAAGCTCTACCCAGTTCCCCGCACAATCATTAGCTCAGCCCGTTGTAAGCCAAATTGAAGATGGCAGACGCCCTACAGAACCTTCCTTGGTGGGTTTACCTCAAGCTGCCGGTGTCGAGAGTGGTGTTGGAGCATCAGCTATTTCAGATGGTGGTAGCAGCAACATGCCATCCTCTGCATCCCTCTTTCCGCTGAAGGTGCTGCCGTTGACGACGCCTCTTGTAGATGGTGAGGATGAGAGGTAAGAATGCCTGTAACTTTATCAAAGGGTAGACTGTCTGATAGTCTGATTTGCACTAACTTGGATGTCTTGTTACAGCCATTCAGTGAAATGAAGCAGAGTGATGTTTCTGTCTAATTAGAAATATTGTTTCTCAGGTCGCGGCACATGTAGGTATTATATCAAAGAACTTGTTTTTCTCTTGAGGGGGTGGGTTGTATTGATTATACTTTGAAAGTACTGCGTGGGTAAATTGTGTTTAACAATCTGTGACAGTGTGTATATTCCCATTGTACAGAGGAAGACAAAAGAATACTGTGGAATGTGTGTATGCTAGTGGTGATTGTAGCTTACATTATTTATTATACTGAAGTAATTAATATTTATTCTTACGTAGATTTTTCTGGTTTTTTTCATAAGCCTAGAGTTCATTTTGCCTCAGCTTCTCTTTGTAGTATTGGCTTTACTAGAGTTGAACCAATTGTGAGTCTGGTGTATGTAAAGCCTTCTCTTTGACAGCCGGGAGATGCTTTAGGCAAATGGTACTGTGGGAAAACGGAGCTTCAGCAACACTGTTGCAGTTCTTAAAATTGAACTGGGGCACTCTTGGTCATGATGGCTTTTCTTCAAAGCATTAGTCTGTGGTGAGAGCCACTCAGGCCTGTGGAGGGGTGGTGAGCCTTTGAATCTAGTACACGGATTCTGTGCAGTCAGAGTAAGGAAACTGCACATTTTCTCCCACCTTCACCTGTTTAAACTACGTATGTTCTCCCACTTTCACCTTTTCAAGTAAATGACCACTGGCTGCTCTTAGTAGTACATACATGTGAATATTTTCGTTTCTTTGACAGTGTGTGCAGAGATGTTGCATCAGTTGTGAAAGGCCATTGCATGTACAGTCTGAAATGATCGAAATATTGGTTTTGAAGTGTGATTTCTTGATATTAATTATGTGTGGAAAGTCCTCAATGTATTGAGGACCTCTTGTGATATGAGTTTGCAAGTGGACAGGAAGACTGATGCTTCTGCCAGAGAACTTCTTGTCTAAGAATCTATAGTAATGAGAGAAGTAACTTTTAAGATAAGTAAGCAGCCTTTGGAACATGGGGGAAGACAGAAAAGAACATTAGAAAAAACGAGCCTTGGGTGGGGAAACAAAGTGAGGCACTAAACACAGGGTGGGAAAAATGCCATAGCAATGGGAGGTGAAGTGCTTCTTAAATGTCTTCTTGCTGCCATAACTTAAATCAGGAGTATTATCAGTGGCCAGACTTTACTTAAAAAAAAAATTAATAAAACAGCTTGCTGAGAAAGGTGGATTATTTTCTTAGTATTGAAGATCCTAACTCTATCAGCAGTCTCTGATTATGTTGATCATAAGGTGTTGACTGCCTTTGTTGCTTTCATCAAGTCTGTCTAAGATACCAGAGAACTATAATGAGTAGCAGTGTGTCTTCCAGGAGTGCTGGAAGACAAGTTCCAACAGTTTCATTCTGATTATGTTTTTTTTAAGTCAATAAGTACATGAAGGTGGTAGAAGACAGATTGAGGTGTTAAAGCTGACAGTGTCACTGTTGTGCTACTAGCACTCAGTTTTCTCAAAAATGTTTCTTGCTTTGCTTTCATTTGAACTTTCTAAAGCAAGACTCTCATCTTCTTGTGCATGGGTCTCATTTGTCTTTGGTGGTGTGATTTGTTTTTTTTATTGTGTGGTGGTTGTTTTTTGTCTTTTTTTTTTTTTGACAGCCAAAAAAGCCCCCTTAGCTTTCAGGGGATCCTAGCTGAGTAAGGTAATCATAAGCTCATTGATCATCTGCATTTTGGAAAAGAGTATCTAGCATGTATCTATACCTTGATTTTAAGAGCATATGTTAGCAGTTTGTCATGATTGGTGGTTTTTCCAGAATGTTTAAATCCCTCAGGATAACAATAGCCAGAAATACCTTCTTCCTCTGTTATTTGGCTAGCCAAAGATCATATCCTTTCTTCTCCCATGCACGTTGTGTCTTTGTTCAATCTGTCATCTCCAGGTAGACTACACTTTTGTTTAACTGCAGTTGGAAAATCATTTAGATTCTTTACACAGAGCAGGATATGACTCTGTTAAATAGAGACCAAAAATAATTATGGTGTTGTTTTTTTTTTTAATAATTACAGTAGTGGCCAGGTCACTTTCTTGTACAATCAGACAACTTACAGCAGCACTTCTCCCTGTATATATGTATGTAACATTAAAAACCTCGAGAGATCACTGCTGTTCCCATTTCCACGGGATCTCAGGACAAGGTACTTACTGACATTGTCATCTGTAAATTTGGTCCAGAGCTTAGATTTCATTGCTCACTAAATGTATTGCAAGATGCATTATTTTGTTTCTCTGGCCACTGGTTATCTCTAATGAGAGTTTTTTTGTCTGCTTGTTAGATTATACCCTCTTTTACAGGGGGTAAAGGGTAGTGTGTTGTAAAAGTACATAAATATTTAAGAGGTGGATGTATTGTAAATACGTGTGTTTAAAATCTCAATTTCTCTGTATCTCATCTGCACACACACACCTATCACTGGAGATTTCTATCAATGCATCCCAAGTGACTCTAAACCTGGCAAGGGAAAAGGTAGCAGAAAGAAGTGAGTGATGACATAATTGGGCCAGCAAAGAAGCTGTAAAATTCCATTTAGTGTGCCTTTGAAAAAACATCTGACCCCTGTAATACCTTGTATAGATTAACTCCCAGCTTTTCTTAAACCTGTATATAATTGCGTTTAAGGACGCACCAGTATCATTAAGTCTTTAGTCTGTTCAGTTTTTAGAACACCATTTGCAGCTCTTTCTGTGGCTGTTATCAGGGCATGGCCTTTTAAATATAGACAGTGTGGAGTGTGTCTGCTTTGAGAACTGTAACCTCTATTTCCCCAGTGTGAATCACGACTTTTATTTCAAGTCATAGTGAAGATTAGAAGGAAGATCCGTTAAAAATGAACTGCTTGGCAGAATACTGGATGGAAAATTAATTTGGAAACATCTCTTACTAAAGAGAGGATACCAATAATACTCTTGTATTTTCTGTATTTAAAGAAAAGCAAAAGCTAAACCAAACCACCAAGCAAAAAAACCAATATCCAACCAAAACCACCAAACACTGATACTTCTTTTGGTTAGTCTTTCTTCAACCTGTTAGGTATGCCAGAAGTGGTTTTGTGTTGGTAGATTCATCGTCTCTTAATTTCCCAGTTTACAAAAATGCAGGCTGGGTTTTTGGTTGTTAAATATCTTCTTTTTTTTTTCTTAATTTGAAGCATGGTATGGACTCATTGTAGTACATGATTCTCATACAGTTTCTTGGATTTGCAACAGTTATCTTGATTTATTCGGTTATTAAATCCTGTCAATTTTAGACATGGCCTTTTGAGCTTAGTATTTCATCTCCAGAACTATAGAAGAGGGTTGCTTTTATTTTTATGCTTTTGAAACTTAAGCATAGAAATATGCGTGTTTAGATCACAGTGAATTTTTTGGTGTATTTAAAGTTACTGTTGCAAAATTAGTCCTACATCTTCATAGACAATGCCTTACTGTGTTACAGACACTTGCAGTAAGATTTTGTAGACTTATATTATTCTTAAATTATCTGTTGAGTGAAAACTTAAAAAGTCAGTATATTTGACAGCATCTATAAAGGCTGCTGTAAGTGAATTCAAAAATAACTTAATCTGAAGTGTTGTTTACCATTACTCCAAAGCAGATTTTGTGAATGAAGGATAAGAGAACTAATAACTGCCTCTCTGTCCTTGGCAGCATTTCCTGTAGAGTTGTTTGCATTCTTTAGGCTGGTGTAACTTGTGTTCATCTGTTTGTGCATTTCATCCAACAGCAAAGCAAAAGAAAAAGAAGGAAAAGGCACATAAACAGTATTGGTTATTATCTGACAATCTCATATTTTTTTCAGAGAAATGTTTTGTTAAAAGATCTCTTTAGACCTGTTTTCTGTGTTGGACATGTTTTGGCTTGTTTCTGAGTCTGTGGAGAGGTTGGAAAAGAGAATTGAATGACCTGTGAGCAACCTTTGAGAATCATTAGTAGTAGTAACTAGTATTAGATTGTAAAGCAAGAGTAGAGTCAGGAAACTGGATTAATTTTCATCACGTGTGCAGCTGCGTAGTGGGAAGGCTGATCAGACGCAAATGGGATTTTTTTACAGATGTAATTGAATACTTTTTAAAGATTTTAGTAAGCAGTAGTGAATGGACATATTAAAGTAGAACTGGAAGTTGCAGTTAATTTTTTGATGCAGTAACTGTTTTGCATACTCTGATTTTGTAAGTGGTTTTAGATTTTCTATGGGCTTCTTTATTTGCTGAAGGTTTTGCTGCCGTGTATTTGCTGAGAAAGGAAAAAGATACTTTACGACAAAGGATTTATGATGGATTAACGTAGATTTATAGTGGTTTTTTTTTTAGTTGCATCCTAGGGGCAGTGTTGTTATTTTTTGTTTTGTAGATTTTAAACTCGATTCGTAGTCTTGCCACCATTTTGAAAACTGCATGATTTGAGTTCTAGGAGATTGTTAAAAAAGTTGGTTCATATCATCAATTTAGCTTTTATGGAAGTTGAGAAAATTGTTAACCTTGTTAATGGCAAGTTGAATGAGTAAAAGAGTACACTTTGGTGAAGAAAACGTGCTTGCTGTTGTCATGCTGACAAGTCAAGTTTCTCATTTCATCTAAAGAAATAAAGTACCTATTGTTGGTGGAATTTGTTAGCTCTATGCTCTCAGTAAAAGACAATGAGGAATTTGGGGTCTGCACCTTGTATGTCTGCTGACCAGCTGTATGTGGCAATACCTGTTTGGATGGACTTTTTCCTGATGTCTTTTATAGGTGCATTTTCTGCATGCCAAGATATGCTTTGAACTAAAGATTGCTACAGTATTGAGTTGTCTTTCAAGACAGGAAGAACCAAAAGATACCAGAGGGTTGTAAAAGCAGTAATTTAGCACTTAAGATAAGGCAGATGCTGAGAAATTACTCTCCAACTGATAACGTGATTTCCAGAAAATGTTCCTTTACACTACAGTTTTGGCTGCTCTTTGGAGCAGTCCATAGGTATTAAACCATCTATGTGTATGTGTATGTCAAAACAAACAAACAAGGTTTTAAAATAGTTAATGTTGAAACCCAGTCTTTGTTACAGTCTCACAATTTGCATTCCTCACAGGCTAATCTGGAAATTAAACACACTGACAAATGGATTGGTAGTGAAGTGTTTCAGCCTCTACAAGTTACTGTGATCTAAATAATGCACAACAGGGTAATGACTAACTGTCCGTGGTAAGCTGGCAAAATTAGGAGAGTGGCAGGGGAAAATAATTAAAAAACAAACACCACTACCCCTCCAAAAAACCCCAAGCAAACAAAAAACCCACAGCCCAACCCAGCAGCCCCCAGCATGTTAATGTGTCTTGCTTAAAGCATAAGTAAAAATGTGTGTGGTTACCACACCTGCACTACAAAAAGACCCTCTATAACCTGCTCAGTTTACAGAGGGTAATAAAGTAAATAAGGCTTTTCAGACCTGTCTCTAACAGCATAGGAAGTCATCAAATTGTAAGCAGTATTATTGCTAATACAGGCTTTTACACAAGAAGTTAGACACCTGAGTATCACTGTGACAACAGCAAGTGTATTGTTGGTAGGACCTTTTTGAGAATAATTTGTGATATGGGCTCGCAGTTTGATGTAGAGGAAACATAAAAATGACTGGAAGAGAATAGTGTGTCTTTGTTCTCATTGATTAAATGCACTGGTTATTTTCCTGTTCTTTTGATTAATTTATGAGACTAAAATGTACTGTGTGCCATAGATACTGTGTTTTAACGAATGACTGCAAAGTTCTTCTAAAAGCGGACCTATATCTTTAATTTACTGCACTTAGACCACAAAGACTGTGCTTGTTAAGCAAAAGCATTCTTCAACAGTAGCTAAGAGGGACTAAGGGTAAGATTATTCAATAAATTATTTCATGGTAATCATCACAGTAAATAAGGAACTAGTTTATTCTCAGCATGGTTGTACAGGAAACCATAGCCTAATGCTGAGATGGAAAGAGCTCTTGAGTGACTGGAGATACCACTTTATTTATTTAAGCCTGTTTTAAAGCATCCAGAATTAGGAATTTTATGATGGAAGTGCGGCATAATTATGTTATCAGATTGGAGCACCTGATCATCCTTTTGGCTGTAATATCTGGGAACACTTTAACTCTTGTTCTGCCTTCGGAATTTGCGAACAAAGATAGTAATTGTGCTACAGTCAGTGGTGTAGAAATCCTTATCAGCTCATTTTGCACAAGCCTCCAAACACCGATTGTGCATTGTCAGTGTCGGAAGCAGGATTTGGTTTGTGGTTGCAAAAGTCTTCATCTTCCACTGAAGCTGAATCAAGTTGAGAGAGAGATTTAGAGGTTATAAATGTTTGGCAGGCAGGGATTGTAATGACTCCATACATGCAAATGGTAGAGCCTGGGATAGTTTAGGTTAGGTAGTTTAGGATAGATTTGTGGTTACCTTGTGGACTAAATACCTTGCTAGTACTAAAGGAGGACTTCTTACTTGGGTGCTGTGTAGAGATGAAAAATGATACTCATCATAGTTCAAACACAATATTATGGTTTATAAAAGGAATTTGTTCAATTTTATGAAATGTTTTACACTTGCAAAGTAAGATCTTGTTTTGGTAGAGTAGAAAAGTCACAGTAAACTTGTCCACCATTTTTCTTTGAGCAAGTAATTAATCTGTGATTATGCTTCCTTCAAATTATTTGGGCACTATTGTGTGCCAGAAATGACTCCTGAGTTTTTTTTCCACTTCGCTCTGTATTATGTGGGTTTTGTTAAATGTTTGTCCTTCATGTTTAATGATTTATTACACTATTTTGAGTGTTGGTGAGGCTTCATATATTCAGTACCTTTGACAATTAGGACATATATTTAAGAACTGTATGCATTCAGGCTTCAAGTTCTTGTCCCATTTTCTCTTTCTTCTTGCAGTGCAGGGTTAGTGGTGGTCCAGAACAGTAAAAGTAACTTTTCTTTGTTCAACAGAGAATGGCCACCTAAACAAAGTACTCATTACTCATTATAATCAGCCTTCCTTGCTGAAGGTACAAACTGAAATGGGTACAGAATTTTGAAAGTACGTCAGAAGAACAGAGTAGAAAGTAAAGTAGTTGGGGGTTTTATTTATCGTTATGGATTAGAAATCTAACACACTTTCTGAAGCTTACTGTAGTCCTTGAAGAGCAACAAATGGAGTTACCACTGATGTTTGTCTTTTTCTCAAGGAAATTTTCATGAAAAGGCTTTGTATTTGTTTTAACTAAACTTCAGAGGTTTTTTGATCATCTGTTTATATCCTTTTGAATATTTCGTTCTTTTGGTTACAGTGGAGAAATACTATTTTATAAACTGTTAAAACAGGCAGCAGGGGATCTTCTCTAAGTTTAGACTTAGAACTGAAATTACTAGATGAATGGGACCATAATCTGTTAAAAAATGCAGGCAGTGTTTCTTTTAAGATATAGATTGGTAGCAACTGGAATTTGGTTGTAGAGTGTTTATAACTTTCTGCTTAAGTGTGTTAATGCCTTGACCAGGCAAATTGAGATTCTGTGTGATATAAATATTTTTCTAGCCTTCTGTTTGTGTGTCTTGTCTTTTTGTTGTTGTTGTTTGGTTGGTTTGGTTGTTTTAGTTAGCATGGATATCAACAGGAGGTTTTTGGGGCTCTGATTTTTTTTTTGTGTGTAATTTGAGATTTGAACTTCTCCAGCAGCTGTTTAAGGAAGTGTCAAAGTACTGTGCTAAGTATTAGGGACAGTGCTGAAAGCTGCTGAAAATGTGGATTCACATTCAACAACTCTTAGTGTCTTAATGCATTTAATAACAGGGTGTTGGGTTTTTTTACAATATTGTACTGCAGTGTGGCTCTAATGATGAGTTTCACAAGTAACATAATTTCAGCAGACACTGCTGTTACTGTGTGCTTATTTCTGTATCCTCAGTGTTACATTTGTTTCACTTCTTCGTGTAAGATCAGAAGATGCAAATCAAATGTAAGTTATACAATCCTTTTGCAGATGTTATTGGTCTTTTATTTGTAATCTGCTGTGTTGTGCGTCAATAACAGTCCTAGTTATTTGTAACTGAGTGTTAATCTTCTTTGGTGTTTACATACCTAGTCAACAGTCCTTTTAATTGCATAAAGTTTGAAGTTTCTGAATTTAGTATCTGTTGTGAGTTACTTGTGCTTGTATTTTCCTTTAAATCTTTGTAAACAAATGTAAGTTACAGAAGTAACAATGTTTTCCCAGTAACTGAACTCTTTGCAACATAGAGGATGGAATCCCTGTCAAGATGAGAGGAAACTTAAATGCCTTTTAAGCTTCCTCTAACCTTAATTTCACCCAATTCCATCACAGTTGTGTATAGATGACAAAGAGATGATGACTGGCAGTCATAACTTAAATATAAGAAACTGTCAAAAATTCAGAATCATAGAATCGATTGGGTTGGAAAAGATCTCCAAGATCATCAAGTCCAACCCTTGGTCCAACTCCAGTCCATTTACCAGATCACGGCACTCAGTGCCACGTCCAATCTCAGTTTAAAAACCTCCAGGGATGGTGAATCCACCACCTCTCTGGGCAGCCCATTCCAATGCCTGATTACTCTCTCTGGAAAGAATTTTTTTCTGATCTCCAACTTAAATTTCCCCTGGCAGAGCTTGAGCCCGTGCCCCCTTGTCCTGTTGCTGAGTGCCTGGGAGAAGAGACCAACCCCCAGCTGGGTAGAACTTCCCTTCAGGTAGTTCTAGACAGTGCTGAGGTCACCTCTGAGCCTCCTCTTCTCCAGGCTAAACAACCCCAGCTCTCTCAGCCTATCCCCATAGGACTTGTGCTCCAGTCCCTTCACCAGCCTTGTTGCTCTTCTCTGGACCTGCTCCAGCACCTCAATATCCTTCCTGAACTGAGGGGCCCAGAACTGAACACAATACTCAGTGTAACCATACTAAATTTGTTTTGATTTATTTAGTGTCTTTTTAGCTACTAAGGAAGATTGTGATTAAAAATTAACCCAGTAACTCATGCGTGATTGCTTTGATGTCTGTTGTTATCGCAATTTTGGAATACTTCTCTTTTTAAAGAAGAGCAAGGAAAAACTCAGGCGGAGACTGAATAATGAGTGACTTGTTTGGCATATATTGCCACTGAGCTGGGATAAGCAAAGGGAAAAAAAAAGTAAAAGAGTTCTGTAGATTTCCTGGAATATTATTTTCAGCTTGGTAATTTTACTGGATGTATGTGTGTCGAAGTATCATAATGTGTTTTTGTACCATATGAAAGATTCCATATTTTTCTGAGGACGTCTGGCTGTGGACTATAAACAGCATTTTAATTCATACTTCCAGATTGAGCCTGACAGACGTGGAATGCTATTTTTTCCCTTTAGGATTTCATGAGGGTTCATGCTGCAATGCCTGCTGTATAGGAAGGCATTTAAGGGGAAGCAGAATGACTTGGGATGTTTCATGATTGTTGTGTGGGTGTGTGTGTCAACTTGTGCATGATATTAATTGTCGTTGTCCCTTTATGTCACTTGCAGCAGAAGGATTCTCAGATTCTGAGTGTCTCCAAAATCTGACAAGGATTTTATAGTAGTAGTTTATATTTAGCATTATGATTTATGTTATAAGCTGTTCAGTGGAAAATCTTGACCTGTCCTTAACTTGAAAAGTCTACTAAACATATTGATTAGTTTTTGGGGTTTTTTTAATCCTGTGGTATAAAATCCTTAATGCTGTTTATCTGTATATATGCATATAAGAAGATATAAGGCTTGTTTTAATAAAACAACCTTAAACAAACCTGCTGGTGAGAAAATGAGCAATTGCTGCTCTTACAGTTTCATTTCTTGCAGTCTCACAAAATAAGACCAAGTGAAAATAAAATAAAAGGAACTGTGAGTTAATGACTATGTACTTTAAGTACTTGTTAAATAATTTACTGTAGCACTCAAATGAATTCAAGGTATAAAAGTACCTCTTTAATCTGTTGAATGAGGTTATTATGTTAAGAATGGATCAGCATATTGCACTGCCAAGTGTTTCTTTAGTAGCCCTAATATCCCAAATTGGGTGAAATGTCAAACTACTCATAAATGCTCAGGGATTGGTGTAGAATGTGCATGTGCCTCCATGTTACTTTCTTTCTTTCCAAGTGTATGAGACTGTTTCCAGTTCTATGATTGCTTGTGAAAAAGAGGAGTTTCTCACCCTATTTTTGATTGGAGAGAAAGAAAGGAGGGAAGCTGTGAAATGTTCATCATGTTGTTTTTTGTTTTCTTCCCTTTTCTTTGGTTGAGGAAAGGGATTTTAATTCTTGAAACACTGTCAGGCATCCACGTGTCAGTCAAGTATATGCAGTTGTTGCTCTTCTTATTTATGGAATAGTAGCTAAAAGGTGTAGTTGTGGGGTGGTGCTCTGCTTTGCTGGCTGCTTTATAACAAAGAGCAGAAAAGATGATCCTGAAGGACTTGGTGTCTGATGTTCATACAACTTCTGAACTGATTTTAAGACAGTGATGCTTTAAAACAGGCAAAATCATAAATACCTGTAGTGGTTTTTGGAAAAAACCAAAGGCATTTAGCGATATCTGTGTTCTTGTAGAGCTGTACAGCGCTGATAATGAGGGACACCATCTCTGAATCCCACTGCATGGAAAATTGTTTGCATTGCCATTTCATCAAGAAAGCATCGATCGGCCTCTTTGTGGGGTCTCAGTGACTGCTCTTGGGGCATCTGGATTCTTAGCACGGAGAAAGAATTGAGCAGTCTTGTTATTTCATTGGAAATTAAAATGTAAATGGAAGATACTGATTTGCATGAAGGCATCTTCAGCTTCTAGAGAGTACTGTGATCTGTGGAAGGGGAAAAAGGAATACTAACATGTTGTAGCAGGCAGTTGTGGTTGTCTTCATTTTTTGCATTTGTCTGACCATCAGAATCCAGTATCTGGTAATCTTTAAGATGTGTATTTACTGTCCAAATAGTTAAAATATTTAGAATGGTTTTTTTTAGTTCCTGTGAGTTTGAGGTAAAAGTGTTTTCTCTGAAAGCATCACAGTTCTCCAAAGAATTTTGTAAAGGACATTGAAATTGTATGAAATGTTTATAGGTGTTTTCAAATAGAGGACTTACTGATATTTACTGATGTTTAAGCATGTGATCCTCCTTCCTGATACTTTTTAATTGGGGAAACATTTAAGGAACCCTTTTTCTTTTTAAATTTTATTAAAAAAAATTCTTTTCTATTCCAACCTCTGAACAAGATAGACTAAACCATTCTTAATGTTTTAGTAACATGTAAATCTTATAAACATCTAAAATGTTGTATTCATTTTTATATTGCAAGAACAACAAGGAAAGACCCCAACCCCCAAAATATCGAGGTATGTTTCTGTTACATGGTGGAGTTTTGATTACGTTTTAGGTGGAAGATCAGATTAGATCAGCTTGAGATCCATACAGTTATCCTAAATGCCAAGCATCCATCCTTCTAGTTTGGCTTTAAAAATCCTGGGAGTTAGTGAATTTACAGGTACTCTGTAGAAGCTGCTGTCGGATGGCTCTGGAACAGAAGTACTTTATAGTGGCAATGGGGCTGCTGTCTGTGACTTAAGAGGAAGGTCGATGTCTGCTGGATTGGGTCTGTGGCCTTTTGTATGCAGACAGATCTGCCCATGCTTTTGTTACTGTGACCACTGGAATCACGCAGGTTGCATTCACCAAATGATACTGCACAGTTTGACATAGGCTGCTTGGCACTCTGAGGGCTGTGCTCAGAAATGGTCAAGGGTAAGTTTTGGATGTCTGTTGTAAATTGCAATATGTATGTATATGTGGAGATTCTATAATTATATGCTAGAATTTCTTAATACCTTTTCTACTAGAAACTTTCTTTGTTGCTATTCTTAAAAAAAGTAAAAATAATATGAAAAATCATATTATGTGAAACAAATACATTCTGTAGCATTTTATATCCTAAATTATGTACTCTTACCTAAGGTATAAGTTATAAAATGCTTTGTTCCAGTACAGAATCTGTTTCAGTGCAGAATCCTTCAATCATGATGGATAAACAGTGGGTTTTATTTTTTAAGTTTTGCTCATCAGTTGCATGTTTTCTGCTCCTGATTTAGGTTGTCTGCTTCTAATGAAGAAGCAAGATTTAGGAGAAAAGCCCCTTCGGAAATCATGAGGTTGCTGTAAAGATCTGCATTTTATTTCAGAAATCAGAGTTGAAAGAAGTAACTACTATTGGTAGTTTCATCTGCCTTAAAGTGACCACAAGAGAAATGTACCCAAAATAATTGCTGGGAAAAGTCGGCTCTTTTCTTCATGAAGAAAGATCCAGCCATGTCTAAGTACTACTTAATTATAGTGTGTGTCAGTGAATGTGACTCGTTGCTGTGAAATTCTTCTTATAAGTGGTAAACAAAGGTTGGTTTTAATCTCAAACAGCTAAGAAATCGTTTGGAATGCTGTGTCTGAAGAGATTTGCAGTTTTTTCTGGTGAAATAAGCAGTTTTTCTCTCGAGTATTGATGTGGTGGGTTGAATTAAGATTGCACAGATAGGAAACATGAAAATTAAGACTCTTCAGTTCTGGCTTTTCTGAAAATTAGAATTGAATACAACTTGTGTTTGAGACATGGTGATGAACACTTAAAATGCCAGCATGGCTGCTGTTGACTTAGCAACTTGGTTTTCTTGAAGGAAGATCAAGTTAATTCTTCTAATTAAGTAATTAATAATAGTAATAGAGCTGCTGAAGAGGAAGCTCAATAGGAGCCTGATGAGGTGGACAACTTGAAAATCCTGAGTTGAGGTTTACGTTTTGGAGCACCTCTCAACAGAGATTTCAAACCTTTACCTACAAGAGCCTTCTGAACCTTTACCTACAAGCAAGGTGTCTAGTAATGTATTTGTGTCAGTTTCCTTCAGTGTAATTTCTTGGGAAGGGGTGGAAGAGTTTACTGTCTTAATGATTCATGGCCAGAGGCCCACTTCGTAGGAAGAAATGACTAGCAGAGAAACATTTGGCCTGCTAGAATGGGTTTTGTGGAGTCTGGCTGGTATGACCAAGTGTTGTAGAGATGCCATATGTCCTTGGAAGTGACTGTTTTAATTGATGATTAACTCCTGAGACCAGGAGTGTCCAGATTTATAAGTAATAGAAGCAAGTGTTAGATGCTAATTGTAGATTTTCCAGGTTAGCATGTTTTATGTGTATGCAAATTGCATTTTAAGATTTCCTAGTGTATGTTCTTTTCTGGGTGTGAACTGTTTGTATTGTAGCTTCACTTTATTGCTCTGCTTACATACCTAAGTACAGCCTTCAGAACTTTGTTCTGCTCCTTTCCTGATAATGTTCACAAAATGACTGTTGTGCTGCTTGAACTAATGCATCCTGTTTCAAAGTCTGGAATGGTGTCTCACAGTTCTTCTGCTTCAGCTGTGTGTGCTGTCCTTTTTCCATTTGTCCAGTTTGGTTCAGCATCTGCTGTTCTTTGCTTGAGAACCATTCCTGATGAATGATAAATAATGGGGAAAACAAGTCTGTCTGTTGGTGAGCCCTAAGAGCAGAAGCAATAAAAGGGGGTAAGAAAAAGAATGGTGTGAACGATTAACTATAGTTAATGCACTGCTAATTCCTCTTGTCAGACTGTGGGGAGACCTCAATTTGTATTACTTTTCCTTCTTTGTTTTCCTAGAGAATCAGTTCTTACTGAACCATAAGCCCTTTGTGTTGCCCTTATAGACTAGTTTTGCTTGCTCCTAACATTTGATCTTAATAGGAAGTAAATCCAGTGTCAAGGTCAATGGCTTTCCTTCTCTCTTATGTCACAGATACATTCTCCAAGTACAGTGGAGTGTCTTAACTCTGGTCAGATTTGCCTTCCTAAGGATTTTTCACACTTACCTACTATTACTGTGGTGAATTAATATGTTTAAGAGTTCCAAATATCTTGCCAAATGTACCAAAAGAGTAATTTGTTTTTGGCATAGACAGATGTAAGCCAGAATGACCATCTTGTAAATTAAGAAGGTACTTGAATCTTAGAAAATAAAATGCTGATGAGTTAAGGCCTGCTGTGTTGCTGGAGCCAGTCCTACAACATCTCAGAATTCAATTGTGGTGTTGTATTTTTTAAATGGAAAAAGATAATCTACAGGATTAGAAGGAATTCAAAATGAAACGACCAAGTAATACCTAAATCAAGAAATAAATCTCTAAAGCTGAATGATAAACCTACATCAGACTTCTGACTGAGACAATGACTCACAAGGAGCCTTAAAGCTATGATAACATACTCACTTTTTTGTCCATTAAATTATAAATCTAGCTTAGATCAGGATCTAGACCTTATGTGCCCTCAAATAATTTGGGAACAAGAGGCCACAGGTAAAATTGCCTTGGGTAATATTAAGGAAGATTTTGTCTGTGGAGCTCATTGCCACAAGAGCCTGTGGAGGAAAAAATTGTGTACAGGTGGATGTATTTTTATGTAGGAAACTACACAGAATTATAATGGTACAGAGAAAATGAAGATACTTCTGGCTTCAGCTTCTGGGACTAAGTCTGGGTAATTCGGGGAAAGCAAGTGCATGCTCTGAGATAGATCTGCTGTAGCTTCTAGTGTCACCTTTTCAGTGACTTTGGAGTACTTGGTGCTGGCAACTGTTGAAGACAGGATCTTGCTCCATACTTTCTAAAACTTGAAACTCTTTTTATTTAAACTTTAGTGAAGGTATCATAGCAATAAGAGGGCAGGAGAGAACTTCAGAGTCAAATGGAAAAACAGGGCTGGAATCTATGGAAGGCAGCCATACATACCCTTGACTGTTGATTATAGAAATGTGAAGGATGCCATGGCTGCTAAAAGCTACCCACGATGCAGTGAGGTGTTCTTGAATTTACAGAGTAGCAAAAGTTTAGAGGTTGTTGCACATTTAAAGTAGGGAAAAGTGAAACAACTGCCCTGCTCTGTCAAAGCATAGGGCAGAAATTAAGATGTCATGTAATCAGAAACAAGATATTGTTTCGTTAAGAACAAACCCACTTATTCACAATTGTTATTTTTCAGGAAGATGTTCTTGTGCTTGAGAAATGTAATAGTCAGCACAGCAATGGCTTAAAATAGCATTTGGATGCTACAGCACTGCCATTAGAGCCTGATTGGCAAACATCCAGGAGGCCCATAAAAGAAGATGCCTTAAAGCTTCCAAAAGCTTCTATTTAAATTTAAATCTTAATTTAATTTAAATTTAAAGTTTAATTTCTATTAAATCTAAGTTTAAATTTTCTAAAATTTTAAAATTATATGCCTACTTAACAAAATATTTAAGAGTAAGCTTCAAATCTTTCAAAAACGCTCTGGATTGCAACAATTCTTGCTGGCAACACAGAAGGATTAAATTGATTGCAGGAGTGCATGTAGGGTATGTAGCTGCAAAGAATTCTGCAGGCTGTACAGGGTAAAGTGATAGTTGCACCTCTGAGGTGAAAACAAATATTTTCAGCAATTGGATTTTTCTGTTCTATCTGCTTGTGTATCTTTGAAATTCTTAATTGTATGTCAGGTTACACCGTAGGACTTTATAGGGTAGTTCTTTGTGAACATACTTCTGTGTGTAGTGATTACATGATGTAGTGTGTGCTGTTTGTCCTTTTGCTGGACACTGCTGGTACCAGAGAAAGGGGTGGCCTTTAGCAGCCTTCTTCCCTGTTCCTCCCAGTCATTCTTGGTAGTTACATCCTGCCTCAGGAAAGGAAAGATGCCTCCTGTTGTAAAACGTGCTGTCACAGTGTCTGGGTAATTCTGTTAGCTGTTGCTAATGAATGAACAGGCAAATAGCATGCATTTAATATTACCACGTTCTGCTGCCTGGAAAGGACTCTGGATAAAAGATGTTAAATGCTTCCCGTGCTTCCACTTGTAATTCTGTTGGGTAAGTGCTGTTCCCAGAGTTGCTCTGAACTGTTCTCAGAATAAAAAAGAGAATGGGACAGTTCAGCTTCATTCATGTCTATGTGGTTGTATTTGCAACCAGGGCATTAAGAGTTGTTTTTTTAAAAAGAGTGTTACCAGGACTCTTGAGATCCGGCATGACTTTTTCAAAACATGCCCTCATCACAGTGCTCCTTTTTCAAATGTTTTAAGTAAGTAATATTGAGGAGGAACTTGACTTCATGCTAGTAATAAATTCTGGAGCACATTTTCCAGGACTTCTGTGTTGCTGGCATATCGGATGCTCTGCAGATCAGCAAGCACGTCAGAGGTCACTAAACCCTAAAGGAGACAAGTAATCTACTTAGGGGGGTTTTTTCCTGACTTTATTTAGAACTTCTAGGTTGCAATATATTGAAAATAGCTTTCTTTTCATTGTGTCGTTTTTTTGTTTTTATCCATCCAGCATCAGAGGAGCACGTTTATATCTTGTCCAGTGTGCAGAAATGAGTGTTTTGCTTAATGAGTTTGTGCTTAGACAAGACCTGAATATGATCCCCCAAAGAGCACCATTGTGGGAAGGACTGAGATTGAAACCTGAGTTAAAACTAAGACAAGTCCCAGGTACTGGATCTACCTGTTCCTGTCCTTACCATGTGGCCATCAGCTGAATATTAGTATTGTGCTTGATCTGCAGCACCTCTCCCAGGAGTCTCACTTCAGAAGCTGCAGGAGTCTGTAGACTTTTCAGGGGTTGTACTTCGTGTTTGGGGAGGGTGTTCGATTAGGTTTTAAAGTGAGTGTACTGTGGATTATCTAGAAATAATGCAATTATGTTGCAAGTTAATAGTAAAATGAGTAATAAATCTCATTTTAGTATAAAAAAGCTTGGCAAAACTTATGCTTCTTTGTAAAAATTATTTGCAGTTACTGAAGTCAATAAATTACCCCAGTTTGTTTGGGGAATATAGAAAATGTTCTCTCAAGTGTTCCTTGTTTGCTGCCACATCAGGTACTATTGGTGGAAATTACTCTGAAAATACAAAATTCAAAAACTGGATGTGTAATATATTCCATGTCTTTGCATGGCATATATCTGTGTATGAGACCAGTTAGAAAATGTGGGTTTGCTTAGTGTTAGTGTCTTGGCATTAATTTCTATTTTTAATCAGTTTTTTTGTCTATAACCTAGAATCATAGAATCAATTGGGTTGGAAAAGACCTCCCAGATCATCAAGTCCAACCCTTGGTCCAACTCCAGTCCATTTACCAGATCATGGCACTCAGGGCCACGTCCAATCTTAGTTTAAAAATCTCCAGGGATGGTGAATCCACCCCCTCTCTGGGCAGCCCATTCCAATGCCTGATTACTCTCTCTGGAAAGAATTTTTTTCTGCTCTCCAACTTAAATTTCCCCTGGCACAGCTTGAGCCCGTGCCCCCTTGTCCTATTGCTGAGTGCCTGGGAGAAGAGACCAACCCGCAGCTGGGTAGAACTTCCCTTGAGGTAGTTCTAGACTACCTGTTTTATGTAGTAATTTCATCTATACTATCTTTCTATAGCCTTTGTGAAGCATCTTGAATATGACTAGAATATGCTAAATAACATTGTCTAAAATAGCATTAGGCATGTCCTGGTCTTTGCTGTTCTGGAATTTTTATTTCCTTGTGCTGGGTGGTCTCTTTTTGAAATTTGCAAATCTCTCTGGGTGACACTGCAATGTGCTGTGTTTATGGGAACACCAAGGTGATGAGTTCATTGTTCAGTTATTTTGAAGGAGTATGTTGGTATGAAAGAAATCTTCTGGTGGGGAATGTTTATGAACACTGGTGGGTGAGAAGGGGCAGGTAGGAAGATAAAGCCAAGGCTGTAAATACATCCTCTTCCTCCAGATACTACTCTGTAATAGTATGTGTTTTAGCTCTTTATTTTAAGCTGCTGTACTTACTGAATATGTTTAGGTATATCTAATTAGACTGGCTAGCATATTTCAGAAACATTTTCCACACTTTCATTGACTGGATCTTCATGCTGAACTTACAAGTCTTAATCTTATCTTTCTACCTTCAGTATTTATGATACTGTGGAAATACTTTTTTTTTCAGGTGTACATGTAAGAAATGTCTGTGTATGTGCTGCTTCCTGGATGTGACAGGATATGCCTGTGATGAACAGTTCAAAAGGATAAGGGGCTAAACTTTTTTGAGCTAGCCATGTAATTCTGTAGGACACTACTTGCTGGGTTAGCTGAGTTTGTAAATCTAATTAGTCTAATAACTTGGTGCCAGAAATTTTAATAGGTTCCTTTTGCAAAACCTTCTATTATGCAATCAGTTAGGATTTCAGCATAAGTGTTTGCAGTGAGCAATATTGACTAATGGGCTGCGGGGATGGATGGAATTTTGTTTCAGCTGGAGAAGGTCAGGTGCTCCTGATCCTCTTCTTTCTAATAACTTAGAACCAAGAAGTGTGGTAACTGTTTTGCCTTTGAAAAGAATTGTCACTGCTGTTTGTGCTTCAGAAACAATCATGATTTTGTAATTAGGGATTTGAGACTAATGGAAAAAAATTATGAAAGGAATTGCTGAATTTCTGGTATTGCCAAGTGTTTAGATACTTTGGTTTGGCAATTTGATGTGCCTTAAGTAGTGTTAAAAACTGTATATCAAGATGGTACTGAAGTTCTTTGAAGTTAAAAGCAGAAACACCCCCAAAAATCACCAAAGTAGTGAGGATGAAGGCAAAGCTCAGGGGAAAAAAACCAAAGGGAATCTAGAACAGCAGTGTCTAATTTGTACCATGTAAATTGCTTTGAAATTGGTGCCTCCTGATGTCAGTGCACTAAAAATGCAAAAGGGAATCAAAAAGCTTGTATGTTATGTAGATATCTACTGAAAAGCTTGTTACTCATGCTAGTATATGTCTTATTTTAAAATTACAAGAGCTGTTAAAATCCAGGAGCTTGAGGAGATTATC
Organism: Sakesphorus luctuosus; assembly: GCA_013396695.1. NCBI lineage: Eukaryota > Metazoa > Chordata > Aves > Passeriformes > Thamnophilidae > Sakesphorus > Sakesphorus luctuosus. The sequence goes on from VWZD01007162.1 coordinate 567,002, forward strand.
AAATGGAAAAGGATATATGTAGAAATTCAGCGATTGTATTTGCCAATAAATAAATCACTCATTGGAATATGAGACTGAGAAGCAAATACTTTTTGCATTGTTTGAAATTCATGTGGAAAATGTGAACTGTTCTGAGGGCTTTGGGGACTGATTCAGATTACTTGTGTAATGCTGATTTTTCTGTTCTGGTTTGGATGGTCTGATCCCCCACGTTATTTAAACTTTTCAGTTGTTGCACCAAAGAACCTCATGTTGCATTCCTGCATTAAAACAAGCAGTTAAATTCTTTTGTTTGGACTAATATTTTTGTCCTCTAAAGGTTAATGTTATCAGTTAAATTAATTAAGTGAATAATAGAAAGCCTACTTAATAATTAATAAAATTCCATTAAACTGGAGGTTTACTGCATGAAAGTCCAGCTGAAGGGAGATGGACAAGTATTTTCCTTAACTTTTCAAATGATACTTGGTAATTCTTGCAATCTTGCTTAGATCTAGGAAAAAATTCTTAAAATATTTGGATGTGATAGTTTTGCTGTGCTATATCTAGGCAGGATTAATTTCAAAGCCTTTGACAAATCCTTATTATTTCTAGATATTTGGACCTCATTTTTCCCTGGAGGAAGAGTGATGTAGCCAGGGAAGAATTTTCTGTTAGAATTTGAGCATAGCTGTCTAAAAATTCATTGAGATTTTATACTGCAACTGCTTATTAAAGATTTCTTTTTTTTTTGTCTGAGTGGCTCTCTAAGGGAACATTAGCAAGAGAGAGGGAAATGTGAATTGCTGTGGTTGTGACGCAGAGTTGATTATATTAGTTCTTTGAAATTCTGTCTCTTGTAACAATGAAACTCAAAACCAGGAATCTGCATAACTTCCTTGAGGATTTTGGTTTCTCACAACTTTGACTTCTTTGTATACTTAAGGTTTTTATTAATGTAACTTTAGTTGAAAACATATATGTAATTCAAGAGTGTTTATTGAAGCCACTGACATTATTCATGAGTTGTGTTACATCTCTTCTAGTGTGTTTGCAGTACAGTGTTTTCTTCTTAATTAATGTGGCCCTTAGTTTAGGAAAACTAGAAGAGATGTCTTAACTTAAAAAAAGTCTTTGATGTTTAAAACTTTATAATACATGATAGAGAAATGTAATATGAAATGCCCATGACAATTTCAGTCTTTGATCCACTTTAGATAAATCACTGTCTTTAATGGGTCCCATGTGACTGTTGGGGTTTACTTGACAACAAGGGATGAGCAATTTTGATCTCCTTAATTCTTCTGATGGATTTGAGTTAGTATAACTCAACACTTAAATGTCACAATAACAAACAAGCTCAACCATCTAAAAAACCTCATGCTAATACTCATTCTTCAACTGGTTACATTATTTGCTTTCTTGCTCTTTTGGTTTATTTAGTAGTCTTGGCATGTACTCTCTTCAAACCCGTGTGTCCCAAAGCATCCTGATGCAAGTCTCTTGAAGTCAATCAAAATAATGTCCCTGAATATTACTTGCTGTCTTTGCTCTTATGGAACTTGCTCTTTGAAGCTTCTGTGTCTGTTCACACTTTGTTTTTTTATGTCTTTTGGTGTATCCTGGGTTAAGTCATGCAGATAGAAGAAAATTCACACATTTCCTGTACTGTCTCTTGGCTCTTCAGTTTCAAAACAACTAGTTAGAAATAAAAAATACAATTGTTGAACTGTATCATTTGAGAAGAATTTAACATCTTCACAAAACATTTTAGTCTCCTGGAAATAAAACTTTAAAATGTCAAGCTTTTGATGCGATACCATAATTTTGCCATATATAGGGTTTTAGTTCCAAATCAATAGTAGTTATTTCCTGTCAGTGAAGGAACGGTATATATGCCCTGGAAGAGGCTCTGGACAAAGAGAAAGACCTCCCCTAAATTGGGAAATACCAAAATGTGACACGTGTGTAAACAACAAAGTTTGCTGATGTGATAACCAGGTGTCAGGATGATACGTTACATACAGTTACCTAATGCTTTGTGGCACGTTGTGCTTCACTGAATGCGGGAGAGTTCCTGTAAGGAAAAGTCTACTTTTTCAAAAATTAGTACACAGGTCTCTAAAATGCAGCTTCTTGCTGCTTTGGGAGTTCTTTCTGCCTCATTGGTGCTCTGTGTTGTAGGGATGCAGTCTGCCACGGTGTGATTCTCCTAGTCCTGGAGGTTATTCCATAACCTAGGAGAAAATGTAGTCCATGCAGTCCCTGGGAGCCCCTTGAGAAAGACACACAGAGACCACCTGGAGAGGGAGAAGAACTAAGAGAGCGTTTATTCATGGTCAGGGGTTTATATGGACTTTGGAGGGATTCAACCCACCAATAAGAGACAAGAGGGGAGTTTGGCTCTGGGCCAGTGGGAGTAAGGGGATTTATATTCAGTAGGAGAGGGGTTCATGTAACGTGATGTCACAATCTTCCTCCAGACCCCTGAGATTACAGAGTATTCTGGGAAGAAGAAGCAGTGACTTTGCAAAAAGACACTTTACCAGACATTCTGTACATTTAAACAACATTAAAAACATCAGTTGTTAAAGCATTATCAGTGGCTTGTTGATTCTCTTCACAAATCCATTTCTGGCAGGACTTCTCCATGCTAGATATTGTGAATCAATTCCGACAGCCTCTCTTTCCCATAATGAAGTACAAGTACCATCGCTACCTGCTTTTTAAGAAATGGACATGAGGAGAAGAAGGTGGCCTATTCGTTGCTGGCCTTGTTTGTTTCTGAGTCTCAGCAGTCAGCATGCAGGAACATTTTGCAGCTTGCTGCTCTTTTCTAGCTTGTTTTTCTTCTCTGCTGGCTGACCCTGCTGTAAGCAATGGGGTTTAGACTAGAGGGTCTCCAGAGGTCTCTTCCGCCCTCATCTAGTTGGTGATCCTGTGCATAATTCAATACACTTCTATACATTTTTTCTTTTAAACTATGTTACTTATAAAGCACGATTATTTGTTTGATGATTCTATTTTACTTTTTTGAAGAAATTAACATAATAGTTGGGACTAATGATTGTAAAACCAGAACTGAAGATAGTGCTTCACTAAAACAGATAACATTCTTCTTCAGCCACAGAACTAAAACTAAAACCCTTAAACACCTTAGGTTGATGTATAGACTGCAAGCCTGGGTTTTATTAGTCCTCTTAAGCTTGCAGTTAATTCTTGGTTCTCTAGAACACTTCTAACTTACTCATGACATACACCTGTATTTTATTTAAACTTTTTTCCCCCCAGGAACATTTTTCAAGAAACTTGATGTAGGTACTGCTGTAAATTCCAGTGGCTGTCTTGTTTCAAACAGCTTCCTTCCTAAGGTCCCTTTATTTTTCTCTTTGCTGTCTGCACGTTTGCCTTTCTCCCTGACCTGTTGATATGCTTTATTTCAAGGCTTCAGATGGGATGTTTTGGGAAGGTGAAAGGAAAGGCAGTGTGAAATCACTGTAGTATTTATCTCTGCTAAGCCCACAGTTTTGGCACTCTTTATTATCCATATTTAGTTTATTCAAATAAATTATATGATCTTAATTTTGACTTAAAAGCAGTAAGTTTTGGGAAGCTGTAGAATTTGTGTACAGTTTTATATTCCAAGTCTTACTATGGTGAATATTTATTTTTAATGAATTTAACTTACTACACTGTAGTTTGAGAGAGAGAAAGTCTAGCTTTCAGTAAAGTTTCTAGAATTTACTGTTCCCTCTGCAATCTAGAACTAATGCTTACCTGTTTCACCCTTTGTTGTATGATAGCCACATTATGTCCCTTTTTCTGGCCCTTCCAGTCTTGAAACCCACAATGTTATCAGCAAAGCTGACATGAGTTCAACCCTTTGAGACTGAGGAATTTTTCATTTTGTTATGCATATTTTTGGGGAGACCCCTAAGGAAAGAAAAAGTCTCAGTTTTTTTACTTTTCATTGGTGCTTGTGGAGGGGAGCAGAAACTCGAAGTAAAGAACTGTAGTTTGACAGAATATTGCAGGAAAACCTGCTGTTGTATGTCTGCTCTTCCGCTTTTGGTGGTACACTGTTAACCTGTTGCTTTGGGCAGCAACCAACAAGCTTCTGGACAGCTGTCAGCTTGTGCAGGCTGCCATACTCCTTCCAGAGGAAGCAGGAGCTGGGGAGGTGAGAGCCTCACACAAGGGGAGGGACTTCCACTGGACTTGCTGAATTCATCTCTAAATCTCAAGGGTTCACTAGGCCTGATGAGGCACTTCAGACTTGCTGTTTCTGGATGTTCTAGCATGGACGAGTCTCTGTACATCACTTTGTTTTCCTCATTTTGTGTCTTGTGACCTAGTAGACAATGTGGTATAAGTGCATGATGGAGTGAAAATAACATGCTTGCAGAATTGTTGGAGTAGTAATTCAGAACTTTTTAGGTTTTTGTGTGGTTTTACTTTGGCTGGTAAGAGGATTGGAGCGGATGTATTGGAGCCTAGGAAAGGAATATCCTTTTGAGTCATTGTTCAGATTTATTCAAACTATTCTTTTTCTTGTTTGTGGAATTACTAAATGGCTTTGGTAGATAACTTGAGGCAAAACAAAGGTGGAGGAATTGGCAACTGCATGTTCCTCTTCAAACACTCTCGTGAGCCTTTTCATGAACTTCTCTGAAACTTTTTCAAAAAGCTCGGATGTTAAGAATTAAAAAAAAACAGGCGAGGGGAGTATCTGTATGTCTGTCTGTCTTCCCTTTGCCAGGTTCTGTATTTTAGTAACCAGTGTTTTAATAATGACAACAGAAGTCTCACAAATGATAAACCTGTTTTCCCATGATGCATTTTTAAGGTATGTTAATGTTATGGGTGAGAAATTGCCAGTATTTCAAATGTCATTCTGAGTGTGCCTTGATGGAAATGAAGGCAAGTCTAAGCATCAAGTCAGCATGGGAAACAAACCCGACAAATCAAATTCTAAAATGTTTTCTGAGGTTGTAAACTGTCTCAAAACTGTAGGGAGGCACTTCTTTAGATACACAGTATAGGAACTGGGGAAGGCTCAGCAAATCTGCCTCAGGGATTCTATTGCATTTCTCTTGCAGTCTTAGATGGAGAATTCTAAAATTATTCTTAGCTCGCCTTTTAGCTGGGCTTTTGTAATGTTCAGTTCTGAGAGTATTGCTCTGCCTTTCATAAATTTTTCATAAATGTGGTTTTGCTTCTTTGAAAATATTTCAAACTTTGGTTTGTATTGAGCAAATCAAAACCAAGGTAATATGGGGTGAAGGGCTTTTCCCCGACCCTGACATGATTGGGTCTAAACTTTTTTTTTTTTTTTTCCAGAGTTGTTTTT
>VWZD01007162.1:572366-622103 GCA_013396695.1 Sakesphorus luctuosus
AACTGTTACATTCTTTTTTTTTTTAATGAAGGTTCATGTTCTAATAAAACCACTTTGGTTTTAGTTGATTCTTATTTCATGCTGTCTCTCAGATGATCCTTATTCTAGAACAGACGAGTCTCACTTCATGTTTTTCTAAAACACACTCATACTGGTGGTCTCAAAGGAAGAATGCTCCTGAAACTGGGACAAGGATACTTCAAACTGGGCACTCAAAACCATTTGTAGGTGGAAAATAGACTCAAAACATTGTTTTTTGCTGTGGCTGTTTAAAGAGGAAAGGACTTCTACAATGTTGGGTTCTTAAAAACTGGAAACTTAATGTTCTTCTCCCCGAAAATGAGCAATTAAAACAATTGTGGGGAAGAACAATTTTATCTGTTGCAAAATATTCTAGATACGGCTCAATTTCTTCTAAATGCTTGATTGCCAGCTCTGGTAAGTGGTCATGTGTTCACTGATCATCCAAAAGAATGCATGTGCGAATTCAGAGTTAAAATTATGTTAAAACCGTGAGCTGTAAATTCAACTGATCAAGCTCTTTGAAATACAGCATAAAATAAAATGTCCTGGTTGTAAGTTTTTAAGACTGAAAGCTCTCCTTTTGAGAGTGCCCCTGCTTTGATTGTTTAAACCTTGATATAATTTAATTTTTCAAAATTTTCATTGTAAATTCTTGTGCCTTTTTTTGTTTGTTTTGTTGTATGCCTCTGTGAAAAGTTTTGGTTTCAAGGTTTAGTACTTGTGATGCTTTTTAAGTATTTCTCACAGTGATCCCAAACATTTTTATACTGTCCTTTGTATGGCCCAAAGTAGTAAATGGAAGTAATAGTAAAAAATGTTTTGCCAAGTTGACATATTATTTAGGAGGCCAGATTTTAATATTTGTAGCTCTTTTGTTAAGCGTAGCAATCACTGTTGTTAATAAATGTTCTCACTGGCAGACGTTGTATGATACTGGAATGGCTCTTAAATATGTGGCAAATAAGGTGGCATTGAACAAAACTGCATTGGAACAGTGTTTAAAAACAAAATAAAAACCATATAGACTTGCATCGTGAAAGAGAAGCTGAATTATACTCAAAAATAGCGTGGCTGATGCAATAGTCAGGCTAATGTTGAAGCCAAAGTATTATACCCATAATGTTGGCTCCAGTCCTGCCAGTGGCTTCATAAATGAATAAAGTTAATGCTTCAAGAGTATTGAAGTCAGCGGAGTTCAGTCCAGTCAGTGGTTCTGCTACAGGAGGAGTGTAGGATGTAGGAACTAACCTTTTAAAAGATTTTACTCTCAAGTCTGTTTGTCCCCCTGGATAATTTTTTTAATATTTGAGAAACATAAAAAGTTCCATGAGTACTGGACTTAAAAAAAAAGAAAAGAAAAGAAAAAAGGGCAGAGTGTGTGTGTAGGACTTGTAGAGATTTCTATCAGAAGTCTCTTTGACTGTGGCACTGAAGTTACCCTTTTCTTTTTTGCCTTGCTGCTCTTCCCTTTGCCCCAGTAATTTAATTTCTTCTTGTGTCTATCTCTTCTGTGTTCCCAACTGAAGTTTTCCTTTTGCTTTGTGTATTTTGGCTTGCCGATTGCCTGAAAAAAACCCCCTGATGGGGCTACTGCTCTCTCCACTTCGGGTGTGCTACCTGGATGGCTGGTGTTGTGCATCAGAATGAGTGATGTTGGAGATCGTTCTTGCTTTCCCTTGCCCTTGTAGTTGTGGAGGCAACAGTAGGGCCATGCTTATCTACCCTGGGGGTCCAGTCTCCTGTTCTTGGATGTGTCAGTCTGGATTTAATCGAACAGGGGCTTCAAAAGTTGTTTTGTAGGGAACATGCGGCAGAAATACTTGGTTTCTTGTGTTACTGTGGATTTTGTGTTGTTTTTGAAGACTCAGTCAAAATTGAGATTAAACTATGTGTAGTAGGCAGTAATCTTTCTGAGTATGAGAGGTTTATCATTGCAAACCATTTAAATGTAATAACTAGAAAATTTTAAGTTTATGGAGTTCCAAACTCTCTGTGTTGACTAAGTGGATTTTTATAAACTCAGTCATTTTCTGTACAAAATTAATAATTCTAGTCAAACATAGAGACAAGTTAATTGCTACAAGACCTATGAGCCCTCTTTCCCTGTAACTGGTAGGTTTTTGTGTTTAATGCAAATTCCAATTCTGAAACAGATTGCCAAGTTTGTGTGAATTTGGCTTCCTCCCAGTAACTGGTTTCTTCCACTGGATTGTGTACTTTATGACTAGGCCATGTGGAGATGGATTACTGACATCCTTGTCCATAGTACCATGTTTTTGCTTCAGACTAACTTTATATACAGTACATATTCATGGTGCAAATTAATTTGTAGTGGTAGTTTAAATCTGCCTTATGACAATTGGAAAACAGGGTAGTCAGATGATACTCACTTCTGATTGGAGGCTGCTACACAGGCATAATTTTATTACATCATTATCTAGGACACTACTCAGAATAACTCTTTGCTCTGATATAAGTGAAAAAGAGGGAAGGAATAAGTGTTAATGCATGCTGGGGAGTTGGTGGGGAAAGGGAATATGGATTGGTGGTGTGTAGTGAGAACAATGTTAAGGTTTACATTTTGTCACTTTCCCTTTAAAATACTTAAGCTTTCTCAATAATGTCTTCTACCACTGTTTATTATGTTGCTGTTAGATTCACAGAACTGTAGAATGGTTTGGATTGCAAGGAACCTCAAAGATCCTCAGAGTTCTAATGCCTGTCTTATATTTGCATACTTTTTTTTTCAGTCTTTACTCAGTATTGTTTTGCTACACTTAAATCCTCTAGATACAGTAGAGTTCAAAAATCTGTACTGTCCAGTTAATGATTCAGTTCCTTAAAGGCCAAGGTTATTATGGTTAAATTATGGGCTCTTTGCGAGCAGTCTGCCAGTGGACAGACATGCTTCTGACAGGTGATGAGGTGATTGCCCTGCAGTTGTGGAATTACACCCTTCCTCATGTTCTCCTCCTTCCCCTGCCGTCCTTGGCCAGGTGCTCTCTGTGCCCACTTTGGAGTTGGGAGGCACCTTCCAAGTAATTTGCTCGAATGCAGAATAAATGTTTCATTGCACATTATAGTAATGAACCATAGTAAGTATGAAATGAAATTATCACTTCATTGTGGTACTGAATGAATCGGTATCTTGTTACTGCTGTTGTATTTTCTATGACACACATTTTTGCTGTGTATGTATTTTGCATGTACAGGAGAGAAAAAAATGAAAAGATGGAGTCATAATATCATGATACATTGATGGAAAAGCAGACTTTTAGCATAGGTTGAATATCCTGTATTTCTGAAATCTGTGTTCCATTTATCTGGGGGGATAAAGAGCCTAATGCTGTATTGAAGTGTAACATTGTGTGCTCACCCAAATACTTCCTATAGTTTCTCTTCAACAAAGTTGTGCATTTGCCTATGTCAGTACCATTAGAGTGCATATTTTTGGGTACTATATGTGATTTTTCTGTCACGCAGGTTGCTTAGATATATATGTGTACTTTATATTTTATAAAATAGAGTGAAAGAACTTGACTGGTAAATGGAAGTTCTCTGATGACTAGGAATAAGGACATTCAAAGATTGCCCAGCTGGGAATAGCAGACTGTTTCAGTAAGGCACATCTTGATAGCAGTTGTGTTCCTGTTGGACTGAAGTCTGCAATAGGAACAGTTAAGACATAAAAGAGTAGAAAATTATGTGATGTTCACATGTAAAATTATGTGTGTGAAGTAATAATATCATGCTTGACCATTAAAAAAAGGAGAAGCAGAAAAGCAGCTATTCAATATTAAACTCTGGTCTAATTTGCAAAATGTGTGTGGGAATTTCAGTTATGCAGCTACTAAACTATGAATTAAGAATCATTTTAAACTCGGAGAAATAGCTGTTTGGAAGAGTAACTACATTTGCAGACTCATCCTCAGTTGCATTGTGTAGAATGTAATGCTTAAATACAACCTCTAGAGAACAGATTTTTAACAGGTGCCAACAATTAAAGACTTTTACTTTATTAGGCATCTTTGGAGTTTTCTTTATGTTGGCTGTGTCAGCCTTTGTCATATGCACTATAGTTTCCTTTTTGTACATTTTGGTAAACTACAGGGTGCAGTATGGAGTATGACTTAAAAGACTGTGTAGAAGTAACAGCAGCATGGAGTGCTTGTATGTTTTTTTGAACTTTTTTTTTTGGTGGCTAAAAAGCTATTTAGAAAATAAAATACTTTTCATACAATGTACAGCTAAAACTTGGTAACTTTAAATACAGATCTCTTCAGTCCTCCAGCAAACGTCTTTTAGAATCTTGCCTTAAAAAGAAAATGGAAGTAAAGGGGACATCTTACACTTTTATAGGAGAATTGATCTTAGGAATTTACAGGCAAAAGGGGTTTAGAAATATAACAGCTCTTCTGAGGAAACACTGACCTTTGCATTTATTTGGTACAGAAATCAGATCAGGCAACTAATTTCACTGTAAAAGTGTCATGTCAAGAATATCTGTTGTATGTTGTCTTACTTCAGAATAAACAATGCATGTTGTAGATATCAATCATATACAGAAATGTTCAGTAATGAGCCAAGTGGTGGTGTTTTCTTTTTCAAGAGGATTCATAAGTCTTCCAACTGTCACAATTCTATGATAGTGTCTTGCGTGTTTGCCTGAGTGTGTGGGAAGCTCTTTTTTATCTGCCCTGGATTGTGATTATTTTTGTCAATGAAATCTTGACTCGAAGGAAAGAGGGTCCTGTGAGATTCAGTGTATGTGGTTAAAAACTCTCCAACTCAGATCAGTCAGTGGGGTAAGTTTCTATTTTGGTACAGATGTTTGATGTCTGTCTTTTTCCCTGTTCTGAATAATTTTATGAAAACAGTAAGTGTAGGCCAGAAATAGATCTTTTTATGTTTTTTGTATGTATTCTTTTATGTGTGACTTGATATTGTTTTTTTGTTCTTGCACACAACCTAAACCAAATGCTAATATTTCAACAGATACAGAATGACAAACACTGCACACTGGTATGCCTGTGAAGAGGCACTGCCAAAGTTAATTGTGTCTAGTGCATAAGCTGGGAGTTCTGGCTGATCAAAGCAGGTAGGTGGGAAGGTGCTTGCATGGAGAGAAGATAAAGGGACAACTCTATGCAAACAGTTTTACTTAAGCAGAGCAAAATGATACATGTCAAATGGCCTTTACCTCAGCCGACTGATATTTTGATAATAAAACTTGTGGTGGTCTTACTCCAAATGGAATTATTGGAAGGAAGGACACAATTTTAATTTAATACTGAAGTCTTGATGAATTTGAGGCACTAGTCCAATAAAGAAAGTTAAGTCAGCAAATCTTCAGAAAACATTTAATTAGCTCATTAAAGATAGCTGGTTTTATATGATTGTGTACAGTATAATCTAGAATGCTTTTTTCATGTCCTATTAGCACATACTAGGAAAAACCAAAAAACTGTGATTCTGATCTAAAACATCACTGACTACACATGAGACTTAAACTTGTATGTTGAACCTAAGAGACTCTATATTGCAGAGATACTCTGCTGTGCTTGTGCATCATTTGCAAGTCATGGCTAACTCAGTTTGCTCCACTGTCAACATGTTTGACAAAAATAGGTCTCAGTTGCATCACAAACTTCTTAGTGCTGAAGAACTAACACAGCTCACAATAGCATTTGACATCACTCTGTTTTAGCAGTAACAGTTACTAGGAAATTCGTTCCAATTTTGGCTCTAGAGTTTTTATTGCTGCTGAAAATGAGGAAGGGATCAAGCCTGTTGGTCAGAGTGCATGCTAAATTTGTAAACTCTGGGGTCAGGAAACCCTTTGTAGAAATTAGGATTGGGTATGGAAAGGAATCTAGGAAGTGCTGAAATTTGAAATGCGAGTTTTGAGTACTTTCCAAAATAAAACTTTGTGAAACTGGTGACTTGAAAAACAGCAGGTATTTTTTTTTTAAATTGGTGCATCCATATTGCCCTTTATTAACATTAATCTATCAAATGCATATATTGGAGCAAATATTGCATGAAAGGAGCATTTCTGCTCCATTTGAGTTCTCCAGAGAGCCCAGACACCAGAGGAAAGGCATGAAGGAGATGATCAAGGGTCAAAACCTGCAGAGAAAAGCCTTGAGCTATTCTCATCTGAAAGTTCAGACTGGACCTCATCCTACCTCCCCCACCACCAAAAAAACCCCAAGCCCCACAAACAAAAAAATTAAGGCTTTCAGTGTGGTGTGGCTGTTGAACAGTATTGGAATCACTTGTCTTAACATTACTCATGTGTGGTATTTCAGCTCCCAGGTTCTGTAGCTGGACAGCTTGAAACACTGGCCAGAGAAGTGTAGGAATTGTGCAAAGATTGAGAACTCAGTAAGAAAAGTGGTGCTTTAAGAAAAAATTTCCTAAGAAATTTGTGTAACCTAGTTGCATGTAAATGCAATCAAAGTAAATTAAGTAAGTCATGTATTAAAAAACTACAAAGTAATGTACAAAGGCATTGTTAATATTAAGAAACTACAGGTTTTATGTGATCTTGTCTAGTAAGTTCAAGATACACCTAAATACTGTAACCTTTACTGCTATAGTTAGCTTTCTTAGCAGAAAGAAGCAGAAAGAAGCGAATAAATAGGCATCATATGACATCTTTAAAAAATACTGTTGGTTTTTATTTTTTTAAATATTGGCTCATGCACTCTGCCCAGAAGCATAGAATTTCCCTAAGACTGAAAGGAGGTCTGTTTTTATGACAGAAATATATGTTAGTGCCAGTGAAGTCTGTTAATCTGATTTAAAATGTGGCTTAGCTAGGCCAAAAAAGGTTTGCTCTCAACTGTACTTGGCACAAAAGCTGACAAGAAATAAAAAAAAGAAATAAAAAGCATGTTAATGAAGATATTTAAGAATATTCTTGGAATGTAAACAGCTTTTAAAAGAACAAAATAATTATAACATTGTTTAGCAAATACCCCTTTCTTTAATTGTATAAAATTGATGCATCTATTAATGGGAATTATTTTTACAAGGTAGTATTTGCTATAATCAACTAATCATTCAATTTTATACCTCTGGTGTTTTTCTGCTGTTGTATATGTGCCAAGAAATACTGGCTGTGTTTCTCAAATATGTGTTGCTGTGATAGCTATGTGTAATTTCAGAATTTCTGTCACGCTGAGCTCAGACAAGCCATAGGTTTTTGCTGCTCCTGAACTGGCAGTGGGAAGGACCTTTGAGGGATTGGTACCTATGCCAGTCTCAAGTAGGTGCTGTCTGATGCCTTGTCTGGTAATCTAGACAATGCTACAGCCCTCTGGCTGTTAGTGGGCCTTTGAAGAAGTTGAGCATGAAACATTTCTGGAGAGAGGCCAGATGCTTTAAAACACATTCTGAAAATCAGTAAGTCAAGATTCCTACCATTCTGTTTGTGGGCATGTTTAGGTTTTAATGAAACATCGCATGACAGTCTTTCAAAATCAACACTTTGACCAATGGTTTTGCCGTCTTTTCTCCGTCTTGGGACTGGATAACATTAATCCAATCTCATTGTCATGATGCTCAATGACTTCTAACCCTTCCTTCAATCAAGTCTTGTCCTCCCCTTCCTGCCCCCCTCCCCCAAAAAATAATCAAAATCAGGAAGTTTTAGAAAACTAGCATTTTTTTTATAGTGTCAGTAGCTTGCAATTTAAAAAGCCTTATATCATTCTTGTTGATACTTTAATACATATGCCGTGTTGGTGTTAGTGTCCAGGAGAAATATGTTTTACTAAAATTTGCTGTTCTTCTAATATTTATTTTGAATAACAGTTCAACTGGATGCTGGTGCATAGATCCTGCGGCGGGTTTGCAGCCTGCACCTATTTCTAGAGGTATGGTGAATGGCAGCAGGATAACAACCACTTAGCCCAGACTTAAATATCATTTTAGGAATTGCAAATACCCCATAAGGGTAGTTGCACCTTAAATCTAAAATAATTGCATGATGCTTTAAAATTTCAGTTTGAGGGTTGAGAAGTATTTGATCTGACTGCAGGTAACTTGAATCGGATATGGCAATTTGTTTTGTTTCCATGTTATTTCACGTGGATCCTGTGGTTGTGGGAGCTGAAGTTTTAGAAATAAAATAGTATTGTTGCTTATATTCTGTACCATTTACCAAATATGGAGATTCAATTTTTTGCTTATTTTGCAGATGGTATTCTGTAGAATTTACTCACAGTTGTTTAAACTTTTCCTTTCTTGGCTATTGAGCTTTTGCTCACTGATGCAGAAAAATGGAGATCACTCTTCACAGACTCAAGAACTGGCAGTGAAACATTCTCTATACAGATAGAAGGGAGGTGGAAGAAAGCACTAAAGGGAGTTTTCCACCCAAGACTATTTATCAACAGTCAGGTCACTATGGAAGGACATTGCAGAGATTCCTTTCTTTGCCCAAAGGAGATGAGAATATTGATTATAGGATTCCTTACTGACTCACAAACAGAACTACCAGTGCCTTTCCTGACTTCATTTGTGTCTGAAGATCATCAGCATGTTATTCTTTTGTCATCATCAACATGTTGTTCTTGTGTCATCATAGCCATAATTTCTTCCTGCTCCAGCTAAAAGAATCCCATCAGAGCCTACCCTTGACATAAATCAGCAAACTCTACAGTGCAGTGACTGAGAAGAGCTGTTGGATATTCAGTGCCTCAGCTAATTTAACATATCTTCTTGGTAGCATGAATTACTTCTGGTGTGACTAAGGTGAAGCAACAAAGAAACTTTTCCCCAGATTCCCATAAGAGAGATTCACGTACTTTGGATGCTCTTCTCTAGACCTCTTTTTTTGTTCTTTTATGTCTTCAGAAGAGCAAAGGAGTATTTACTAATATTTCTCAAAACACTGGAGGATTTAATCGTTTCAGCCTGAAATACGTACCTGTATGTAGGAATCAGTAAGGCTAGTGGTTTTGATAGCTAGAACACAGAAGTTACCAGCCTCATTTATTCTTTACAGTTCAAGACAAATCTGTTCAAGGGAAGAATTATATACGAAAGGATAAAAATTAAAGGGTTCTCCCTTTCTTGGTAAAGGAGAGATACCATGACCATGATGTAGGAAGAGGAATTTAAAACCAGCTCATTCCTAACAGCATGTTTCAGATTGATCTAGAAACTGTTCAGCTGTTTCCATAAGGAAAACACCAATCGACAAAGTCCTCATAATGCCTTTTTTTCTTTTCTTAAATTTCACATTCAATCTTTCTCTCTTGTGCTGATGAAGAGATGTGACTCCAATAAGACCAAGTACTCCTCTCTCCTACACTCCTGAAACCACAATAGATGATCTGATACAATTTAGTATATTGGAGGTGATCTGGGCCTTTTTCCAGTGAATGGGATCCTTCACTGTGAAGGAGGTTTTCTCACAGAGGCCCTCGGCAGAGTCCTGTTTGAAAGGAACCATTCTGTTTCATCTGAACTGACTTGCTCTAATACCTTGTGCTACTTTGAACTGGAAAGGAGTATTGACTTCAGAAATCGTAGTAGTGTTTGTAGGCTTTAATGTCTCACCTGAAATTGAGCCTGTAGTGCTGTTGTCTTGGTTGAGCTGGCAAAATGCCAACTGCCCATGGCACTGTAGTTATGAATTATAAGTAATTAGTATTAGCAACTTGGAATACCTTGATTCTCAGTGACTTTTCAAGTTATCTGATTAAAAAGAACATTGTATTCACAAGAGAATCTTTAAGAAGAAATGTGCTTTAACTTCTATTGTCCTTTTATGATAATCTTTCTTAGCCAGCAAGTATGGAGAAGTAGAAACTTTCATTGAACATGCTCTAGTTATTGTACTTCCTCTTCTTTCATTTTTATTGTGTCCTCTTTACTGGAAGAGGGGAGTACAAACATCAGCCTGGAGATACCTCTTGGCCAAGCACCTTTATGTGTATGTTCATCAGTTATTCTTTCCAAGCAGGAAGATCTTCCTTCACAAGAACATGCATATGGGATGAAAAGACTGAACCTGACTCTCTAGTCTTGAAAAGTTGGTCTGAAATAATCAAAAAGGCAATGCTTTGTCAAACTGAAAGGAACACATTGTGGTCTCATGTTGAAAAGTCATGAAATTCCACTAAAAGACAATTCTATTATTTTTGTGAAACACTCTGTTTAGACTAAAACCTCTTGCTTTAGATTGAGATAGCATCACCATATTCAGTGTCCTCAGAGGAACCAAGAAGCAGAGTATCCTTCTATATGCACAAGCACTTTCTGTGGAAACAGTTTGCTGATTTTTCTGTTCTAATTACTATAGGATATTAGGGTCTGTCCTTGATGGCTTTTTCAGTCACTTGAAAAGAAAAAAAAATCCTGTATGCTACTCCAACTGCAAAAATTGCTGTGGTTTTAATGACAAAACCTAGCTTTTCTTTCCCCATCTTCTTATATTGTTATGGGCACAATGAAAGAAAGCTTCTTTGAGCAGAGAAAAGCTGGTATTTGAAGAACACATGAGGTACCTAACCATGTGAAGCTGTTTTGTTTAGGTCTGTGCTCTAAAGGAGAGGATGAAGAAACACCACCAATTGCCCCAAAATGAATTAGGTAAAATTGCATCAAACATAATGAGTAATGTACCTTCATGGTTACCTGTTGGATCATACTCTACCTGATGACTTAAGAGCAGAGACGAGCACTGTGGACAAAGTGCTGGTGCCTCATCTGAGGCCCACAGCTCAGTGGCTGCCTTACATGCAAATGCCATAGACTGTGCTGTTGTGCAGAAGGTACTGTAATGGATAGCAACCAGCCAATGCATACGTGAGCAGCTGTGCATGTAACTTTTTTAAGTCTAGTGACTTCTGGTTCTGTTTTGTTGCCTATTGGCTCCATGCTACTGATAAAATTTCACTGGAATCTGAGCAGCTTTCAGGATTTGTGAAGAAAATGTCTGCTCTCTTTTGCGTTATAGTTTTGGAAAAAGGAATATTTTAGAAATCCAGCAACCTGATTCAGGAACCTGGATAGGTTCTTAGCTTTCATAGCACTCACAATGTGCCTGGGTTAAATCAGAGTTTGTCATAACAGCTTTAAACTGCTGTCATGTTTGATCAATCTGATTTTGCAAATAAAGTAGAAGACTTGAGCTTGGAGTGAGGCCTTTACAGAGGAGTTGGGAATGGTGTTAGGAAGTCATTGGTGAGGGAAACACTCAGGTAAGTATAATGATTTTTTCTTGAAGAGATTATGGGGAGAAGTTCACTGCATTGCAATAGATGCCATTTTAATTCACTTGAGAGCAAGTGAACAGAGGAGAGATTTGGATTTTTTTCCAAGAAATGAGCACTTAAATTTTTTTCACCCCCACCTGCATCTACTTGTAACAAACTGAGAGAACTTTCTGGACAAAACATCTTAAGATTGATCTCATCTATTGGTAGAGGTCTTAAAAGTCTTGAAAGTTCACAGCTCAACACTATGGGTTTGGGGTTTTTTGGCATCAGAGCATGAAAACACTGCATGTCTAGTACTCATCTCTTGTCATCCTCCCCTATTGCAGTGACTATGTGTATGTCTCTGTGTGGCAGAAAATGAGGAAATGCAGGTCATTATTCAAGAAGTTACCAACTAGCACTTTTCCTTCCCCTCCAGTCTTTCTGCCTCCCTATCCTGGAAGTATGGAGTCCCTGCCTCAGCCTACGGCTTCATTCTTTTTCCAGCTGCCCACAAAAGTAAGGAACCAATGAGAGAGTTTGAAGAAAGAATCCACTCAGAGGACTGAGTCTCAAGCAAAAGCTCCAGGTTGCAGACTCAGAAAGAAACTTCCTTTGGGGAAGGATCTGCTTCCAGGATTTGCTCGTCTCTTTTTCCTTGGGCAGAGTTCTTGAAGCAAACAACAGGGTTGCAGGTAGGTAGGGCCCCTTTGAACTGCCATCCGCTCAGGTGTGAAGGATGGACTTTATGCTGTTTCTCTTTGCATTTTTTTTGTTGATGTTGCCTTCCACTTCTCTAGGCTGAGAGAGGGAAAGAGTGTGAGCAGTTTAAAGAAAAAGTGTGGGGGAGAGAGAGAGGAGAAAAAAATGTTCTGAGCACTTGGAAAGAATGTTCTTTATGCCTCTGTGTAAGGTTCCTGTCCATGGGTCATATTTGTACTTCAGTTCTGTGAAGCACTAATGACATTCTTGGTGTGACCCTTCTCTAGACAGGAAACTACATCAGGTAGAAACTGGGGGCTGGGGCCAAGATAAGGCCAGTGATTGTGTATGGCCCACAGCCACGCCATTTTCATCTCCTCCCTGTCTCTTTACACTAGTGCTAGTTTTGAATGTGCTGTAAGGTGGAAGCTGCCCAATCAATTTGAAATCCAACTGAATTCCCAGCACTGAAAAAGTTCCTGAGTTCCAAATGTGTAAATACATTCTTCCTTTAGAGCAGCCTGTGGCTGCTGGGTTTGTGAAGTCCATGTGAAGGCACTAGACTGGAATACTCTGATTAAAGGGATGTGCTGCTAACCTACATGATCAGCAATCCCTCACACCCAAAGAAAGGGAATCAACTCAGGTAAATTCTGCCTTTCTCACTTCATGCTGTGCAGAGCGACAGCCTCTTCCTTGCAAACATCAGTAGCCCACAGTCAGACCTCTCTTTTTCCAGCTATGTCATTGCTGGCACAGGAAGTTTATTCTAAATTCCCTTTTGATTTTTAGCAAAAGGAATCACTTGAAAACTGGCAATGAAATTCTAAGGAGATTTTTACCAGTTCCTCTTTCGTGCTGAGTTGAAGTCATTTGGAACTATGTTACATGCATTATTACTTTGGTGCATCTTGTGACTCTTCTCTCCCTCTTCATTCCCTCCAAATTGCTTCAGGATACCTTCTAACCTTTATACTGCATCACAAGCCTTCAGCAGAAGATCTTGACAGCCATTTATGTTGCTGGAAGATGACTGGGTTTGGATCTTGGCCTTCCTTAAGCAGGATCTCCTGACAAAAATGGGATTGGGAAAGAAATGACTCCTTTTTCCATCACACAGAGCCACCCTAGAAATGGAGGCCTAGGCAGAAAATTACTTCTAATGCATCGTTCTTTAGGAAATGTGTTTGGCCTCCCACAGTCCTTTTGTTACAATGTCATATAGAAAACCTAAAGTTTGGCATCTTCCTTCCAGAAGATCAAGTCAATAAATCCAAGATTAAGAGTTTGCAGGTCTAACAATGTGGTTGGATCTTGCTGTAGGAGATGCCATGTGAATCAGTGAAACAGGGTTCTGCTGTGGTTCAGACTGTTGTGTTTGTAAAGCCTTTTCTACTCACATTAAAATGGTTAGAAATAATATTAATAAAGCTTCTTATGAAAATGGTATTTAATTAGGCTTCTGCCTCTCCAGGTTTACTTAAAAATATATTTGAGCCAAAATGTCACAATGGGCAATACAGGAAGTACAGCTTCTTTTGAGGTTTCCTGTGGTTTTGTGTTGCAAAAAGGTATATTGGAAGTGCTGAGAACTATGAAAGTGGAAAAAAACTTTAGATTTTGCTTTAAGAATGAGAAGTTATTTGTTAGAAAGCAAAAAGCTTTTAATTGTTTTCTCCCTAAGGTACTCTGCAGCCAAACTTAATTAAATGTCTTGGGAGATCTCAAATAAAAACCTTATGTTTGGCAGTAGTGAGCAACAGACACGCGTGCCCGTGTGCTTTTGTTGTTCTCACTATAGGCAATTAGTTTTGAAGAACAGGATTGACTTTAATGTTCAGATTAGGAAAGGGGAAACTTTTGTTCTGGAGCTGAGTGTGAGAATGGATGGCAGGAGGGTGAACCAAACCCTCTGGCAGTAGGTAAAGAGCACTTTTATTTTTCTGTTCTGCTTCTGGCAGTTGGAGTAAACTAGTCAGATGCTTGTGCTTGAATCTAATTAATTTCTTAAATCAGTTACCACAAAACACTGTTTTCCAACTAATGGCTAGGTCTTCTGTTATATTCAGTAGCTTATTTAAATTGTTGAATAGTCTTAATATAGCCCTGAGGCTACTGCTTCATGGCAGTTGTGACTTCTTACTATGCTGGAATGCATTGCCGTTCTAGTACATTCTAAAAATAATTGTTCAGATGGTGCTGTTTAAGTACATACTTATGTAGTGAGCCACTTTCACTGGACTTTCTGAAATTTGGCTTTTTAATATCTTTTTTGTTCTGAATATCAAACTTCTTTGTCTTGCTGCTTCTGTGGTTATCAAGTAAAGTGCTAAATTCATAACCTGGTATTTTTAGAAAACTGATAGTCTGATGCATGTGTTAAACTATGCAACCACAGTAACACTTGTGAACTTTGAAGTTTAAAAAGAAATTGATTTAACTCCAATGTATCAAATTCAATTCTATTTTCTTAAAATACGTGGAAATATGTATGTGATGAAATTAAAATTGAGTAGTTGCTACAGGTATAGACATAAATTGTATGCTGAACAGGAGTAATCTAGAAGTTAAAAGCTGAACATCTGTGAGTCTCAGAAATGAATACTAACATCTGTGGCTAGAGATCTGTGCCAGCAGTGCTTTTAGTTGAAAATACCTGTTTTTCTAACTTCTAGTCCCTTTAAGGTCTGATATTATTTGTGCTTAATAGGTATACTTGTCTCAGCCACAGTTTTTGGTAATTTTATTCTGGAGTAGAAGGTAAATTGAGGACCATCAAATACTTATGAATGCTGGATACTTACAGTAAAGTAAAACAGGGGCACTGAGAACTGTGTCTTATGTTACTGTCATTCTAAAATGACTTTACTCCTTCCCATCACAATTAGAGAAAAACAAAAGCAAAAACAAAACCAGAAAGGCTGTTGCCATTCTACAGTTAGTATGTTGATATTTCTTGTTTATCACAATTGTGTTAGGATGTTACTGTCATGCTCTGAGTTTTACGGCTGGAATCTGGGGTTCTTGATACATCTTTAGAGCAATAACTCCTGCCTTTGTGTTATTAAATAATAAAGATGTCTAAAACAATTTTCTTCTTGTTTATATTGTACTTATCATAATTGTATGAGCATTGATTGACTCTTCTGATAGACTTCAGGATGCCAGGAAACACGGAAAAACACGGTACAATTTTAGAGGGTTTTAATCCCCAGTACTAACAGAATTTTGCAAAATAGGCTTGTAGTTTCCTATTTTTCCTCTTTGCATTCTCTTTAAGGTTTCCTTGAGCAATTGAGCTACCTAAAACACTTCATATAATCCTTAATATCTTCTTGACCAGGTGCCAGCTCCTCATAGCCAGTCAGTAAAATCCTGGCTTTTGACAGCTCTTTTTTTCCTATCCCAGAAGAGCTATCTTGTTTAACCTGAAAGTTTTGCTTTCTTCTTTCCACCTTCTGACCACCCTCTGTGGCTTATGCTGCAGCTCTTTCTTTGTTACAGATGCTTTGAGGGTCGGGAAGTAGCCTGTAAAGATCAGGAAATCTGGGGGAAAATCTCACTGATGTTGCTGACTTCAGCCAGTGCTAAACTTGTCGTTTGTATGAGAGATGCTTTGTAAGTTTAGTTTCAGGCAAGGAGATTTATCAAAAAGTACTCCTTTTGTAAACCAGAAAATTATGTTGGTTTTAGAAACAAGAAAAGGAGACAAAGGAGTATGTGTTCTGGGATGTTTCTATCCCCTTGCTTTACACTGAGGGAGATGGATAACAAAAAATCAAGTTTTCTGTGAATTTCTGAAAGCTAGACTGGTTCCATTAGCAGAGGTTTGCTGATGGATGTTTCTAAGCTAGATTTTACTCTTTCAGTCCTGTGTGCAGGACATTGAGATTTGAACAGGTAGAAGTGACAAAAAGATGTTTTCAGGTTTTTTTTTTTAATTGAGGAAAGTAGGTTCATACTTTGGTTTACCAGACCTGAGAGAATTCCTGATCCTTAAAAGAATGAGTGTGATTTAGGGGAAAGTTTAGAAAAAGTATTTTTAATTGAAAGCTGAAAAAAAGCATTTTCTGAAAGCAGTGGTAACAAATGGTTGAACCCTTCCAGTCTTGTTTGTTGCTTGGACTTTATGAAGAATTGGCGGCTGCACGTCTCCTAGGACAGGTCCCTAAGTTGATGTCAGCAACATGAGGTGAGTTGGGGTGGGTTCTTGCAGGAATTGTTGGTTTTTGCTATTTAAGTTGGGTTGTCTAAATGGCATGGAAGGCATGACGAATTAAATATTCAAAAAGTAATTTTAAAGACCATAAGTTTGTGATTCTTTTTCTGATGACAGTGACACTACCTGATCACTTGCTAATTTTTAAAAGAACATAAATGTCCTGTTCTCCTGCACTGTCCTGGTATGATGTTGCTTTGTTTCCTTGATCTGCACTCACGTGAGTGGCTTTCCTTTGCTCTCTCCCTGGTAGAAACTGACGTTTCTTGCTTTTTACATGTACTGACGAAGTGGAGGTCAAGCAAACGCGTGGGTTTTTAGGCTACAGTTGTAGAACAGTAAGTGAAGAAATCATACCTTGCACAAATGGGTATCACTTTTACAGGGGCAAAATATTTTTTTTTTTTATCCTGATGGAGGGTTGTAGCAGATTACACAAACAGAGGGCATATCTCATCACTGTCTATAACTACCTGAAGGGAAGTTCTAGCCAGGTGGGGGTTGGTCTCTTCTCCCAGGCACTCAGCAATAGGACAAGGGGGCACAGGCTCAAGCTCTGCCAGGGGAAATTGAAGTTGGAGATCAGAAAAAAATTCTTTCCAGAGAGAGTAATCGGGCATTGGAATGGGCTGCCCAGAGAGGTGGTGGATTCACCGTCCCTGGAGATTTTTAAACTGAGATTGGCCGTGGCACTGAGTGCCATCATCTGGTAAAGTGACTGGAGTTGGACCAAGGGTTGGACTTGATGATCTTGGAGGTCTTTTCCAACCCAATCGATTCTATGATTCTATGATATGGTTTGGAGTGATTTTCTTCTTGGTAGCTATTTCAGCAGTCTCAACCATACCAGTATCTGACCTCTTCTTACCAAATACAGATAAGTATTATCACCTGTAATTCTGAAGTAAATAGCTTTTGAATAAATAGCAAAACTTTAATGGTTGTAATTGGATTTAATGTGATTGTAATTGACTTTTGAAGATAAAAATGTGATTTATACAGATTTCCCCCAAATTTAGCTTTGTCCTGACTTGAACTGAGGTTTATTCACCAGATGGAATTACTTTAGAGTCCACATTAAAGCATCCTTATCCGTTCGAGTGTTTCAGGGGAATTTTCACATACCTGCTGCTGGCATGGGTTTAAAACTTTCCGGAATAGTAAAATTTGGTATATTTTTAAAAAATGTTTCCCTGGTCTCTGGTAGTACTTTGTATTAGATGAGAAAGCATGAAAAATTAATTTACAAAATCTTCTGAATGTGTATACAAGCGATGGAGAGATGAAATCAGGCTGAAGTATGTAACAGTAAATGAAGAACAGCTGACATCAGCACAGTTCTTGTGTACAGATGTGTTCCTGAGTGGCTTCAGGAGTACAGTGAAATTGAGGCTTAGTCAGATAGTGGAACAGCACAGGAACTGCACTAACTAGCAGCCAGTTAATGTAGGAGCTCTCCTTTAACAAGCAGTAGACTTGACAGAAAATCACTTAAAGCAGCAGAGCCTCCCCCCCCACCCCCCAAGCAGTGAAGAAAGTCTGGACTCACAGATTTACAGCTCGTGTGTTTAAGTTCTCTGATGTATAATAAAGTATAAGTACTGATTTGAAGCTTTATTATGCCTTGGGCACTGGTTTATCACCTAATGGTGTCAAAAACTTGAGTTAATGCTGCAGCTTTTTTAAAGGGGAAAGTAGGGACAAGTTAGAAGGGCTTCTGGACTTGTCCGTTTATTTGTATGTAACTTTTTAAGAGCTTGTCTATTCTTGGCAGGTCCAACACTGTGTTGTAACTGGTTGAAATTAGAACCAGGTTAAAAAACGGATAGGAACATAAGAGTAGGGACATCCAAAGAAAAAACTTATATTAGTTTCTTTCCTCATAAATTCAGTAGTTGTAAAAATGAGAAGGTGCTACAATAAAAATTTTAGCTTTTCCTGTACCAATCATTGCTCCATTTTACCTTCATAATATCCTAGAATACAACTACTGTTTTTCATATATTGCTTAATTGATCTCTGACCTTTGTAAAGCAATATTTACAAAGCAGATAAAGTAATTCTTCAAACTTTTTTTTTAAGGAAAAATAATGCTTTCTTGTGTTCTGTATCATGCCGAGGAAGTTCCAATAAGTGATTTCTTATGGTTATTTTTGACATGTGATATCTTCTAAGAATCTGTGCCCTTGTATAAGTGCTAAACTTTATCCATTTTTTTTAGCTATTCTTCCCTATACTTGCATCTGTTTTGGAGACTTTCCCATCTATCCTTTTTGAATGAGTACACTAGTCAGGTCTCTCTGATACTTCCTTTTTAACTTTCTCTGAACTGTTTTTTTTTGGGGGGGTTGTTGTTTTTTTTTAATAAAACAGTTTTGCACATGAGAATGATGAACAATAAACAGTACATTTGTTCAGAAAATATATGCTTAAGAGAAATCAAGGCAATTTTTGTCCCCATGTCAGTCCTCACATGGTTCTCCAAAAATCATGTTACTTGGAAGACATGACTGTATCTCCATGGCTGGCAGTCAAACCAGTGCTTCCAGTGTGGCAGTACTTCAGCTACTGAGCATTCTGCTTGTCTGTCCAGGTAACCTTGACACCTAAATTCCTGCTTGTAGTTGAACTCAAGTTACAGTTTCAGATGAATTTTCTGTTGACTTGAGTTTTTAAAAACTGTAATCTTAGTGGCAATGTAATAATTATATAAAAGGCTGTCTGTGCTTGTTGCCCATTCCTTTGCAAGTTAAACATTTTTTTACGGGCTTCAGTGCCACATATGAAAGGATGAGATAAATCTCAGATCTTTACTTGCTGTTACACTTAAGCAGTGAATGGAATGGTTTGTATTGCCACATTTTGTCACCCTGAACTGCCATCTGGCCTGTGTCTCTCTTCAAGCACCTGCTGTTTCAAAATCTGGCTTGCTTTGTGAGTCTATACTTTCTAAAGAATCTCTCCTTTCTACCTTTATGTCAATACTAAAGTAAGTATAGGCAAAATGCTATGACTTGACTGGCTGTTTGTATTTGGCTCTTTGCGCAGAATGCAGACTTACAGATTGGAGATGTTTGAGAACTACATTGTGAAAGCCCTTGGTTCAGTGAATACTCCCATTGGACATGGGCATGTGGTATTCAGTTATTCTCAGGCCATTCCTTTTTGGAGCTTTGTTTTTATGTGAACTTCCCTGGAGTAAATCGTGTAGTAACTGACTTTCTGCAAGGCAGATGTTCTTGTTGCCTGCAGGAACTTTTTTTAGTTGTTTCTTTTTTCTGTACCAACAAAAAGAAAATACGCTAAAACTGCAAGAGTCCCATATTTGTTGTCCCCTTCTTCACTCCTGTGTTTTCTCATCAATTTCTGGTACAATGAAGAAATTTTAGTTACTTAGCAGACTCCTTCCACCATTTGGAGAATCCTTGCATGTTACATAAACCTGGAAAATTCATTGCTTTCAGTATGATCCATAACCTAATTTACATAATACACTAATCTTAATGCTTAATAAAGCCTTGACCTGTATCAAAATATAGGAATGTGCCTTTTAACTTAAAATTACAGCAACTGTATTGTGCAATGAATGCTGTTTCTACCTCCCCCCTCAAATCTAAACATCAGCTTAGTCTGTATAATATTCAGGATGTAATTATTTTCTCCTTTTTCTCTCTATGCCAAGAAGGAGACTTTGCTTATTAAATGAGACCCATGGATGGTGTCTCAGTATAAACATAATTAATTTGGTTTATAAGGCAAGGGTTTGTATCTGCACCCCTAATGAACTTGAATTTCCTCATTTGCACCTGAAGTTGAAAACTCTTCCCTCAAAATTCTGACTTAATTATAGGCTGTCATGTAAGAATTTTGTTATGACAAATCCCACTAAGGTAGAGTTTTAGGACTAAAGTATGGTATAATATATAACACAACATTTCTTTTTAACATGGCACAAAAATAATTATCTTCAGAGGCTGGGGATTGTACCCT
The DNA here is from genome assembly GCA_013396695.1 of Sakesphorus luctuosus. Lineage (NCBI taxonomy): Eukaryota > Metazoa > Chordata > Aves > Passeriformes > Thamnophilidae > Sakesphorus > Sakesphorus luctuosus. Next base: position 592,518 of record VWZD01007162.1, read on the forward strand.
GTTGGGTTTTTTCCCTCCACAGTTTGAGGTATTTTAGAAAGGAATAATTTGTACTTGTGAATGGTGTGAAAGTTAGTGAAGACCACCTAATTCTAATAAGCCTTCTGCCCTTGTTTCCTAGTTCCTGTCTTATTCAGTGCACTAACCTTTTTTTTGATTGGATTTGTAGTAGTGTCTTCCTTCCCTAAAGGCAGTAGGAAGATTTTTTGTGTGTGTGTTTTAAATATTTAATTGTTTATATGGTGGATTTTTGCTATGCTGTTAGTGACAGCTTCAGCTATGAGTTTGTGTTAGCCTTTTGCTAAATCAAACTCGCCTTACACGTAAAGGAACCGGATATAAATTTTTAATGTTTTATGTAAAATGTTATGCTTTTGTATATAGAAGTGGTGAATTAAATACAGATGTCTGAACTGCCTCATAGCACTAGACACTCATAGTGACCTTTAAAATGAAAGCTGAAATGAAAAACTCAAACTAAAGCAACTAACATGACTGCCTGGAGAAAACAGACTAGGATAATGAGTTCTGCATGGATTCCAGGGGAAGTTATTCCACTGCTTATAAGGAGGTTGAATTAAGGATGCAGATGACTACTTTTAAAGTGAGGTGATTCAGTGAGAGAGATACTGTTTTCTGCAGCTTCCAAACCATTGCTTTTGGTAGCTTTTTAAGTGCTCAGGAAGTTTAAGCATGAATTTGTGTCAACTCTGAACTCCTGCAGCCTGTAAGAAAGAGTACATTGGAGTATGAGGTCTAGTTTTCTGTGCAAATGAGATTGTGTCCTATGTCTGTCTATAAATAAACAGATACATATCTAGTATTTCTACAGAAAGAGCATGTTGGTGTGGAATATCACTTCTGTAAACAGCTTTGGGAATTCGGAACTACTTCCTTTTGACTTTAAAGACCATACACTCAGCATCTAATAATTGAAGTAGATAAGGGCTTTAAAATAACTTTTCCCCAACCTTTCAAAACAATATTACTATACTACATTTATGTAGTTTTTGGTGATTCTGCACTAATGTGTAATGAAGTGGCTTTGTCCCCTCAAGGAGCAGTGATCAGTTACTGCAGTAATGGTGCCCCTCTGTCACTAGATAGGCCTGTAGGAAGCTTTTTTTTTTTTGCCATCTGTTAACTCCTGCGTGCTGCTTTTTTGACTTGACCTGAATGCTCTTGCCCTGTAAGGGCAGTGAGGTTTAAATGCTCATCACAGACTGATTAACAAGGCATTAAGTCTGTTAATTCTTTCATTTTTAAATAAAGTATTAACATGTTTCTGGTGGTGATGTGCACTATAAGTTAAAGAGATGGCTTATGTAAGCAGTGTGGATTTCCAAACCAATTGTGGTGTTTGGTGGTTTTAGTTCTGAATCTTAAATTGTGGAGTTTAAAGAAATAAGTTGCTGAATCTACTTGTGATAGGTGTTGCAGTAATCAACAGATAGGTCACTAGCTTGTTTAAAGATGAGGGTTTTAAATGAATAAGAGTGTGCAAGCCTAGTTCAGAGTAAGTATTTGTAAATGTGGTTTTTAGAAGGGATTTTCTTGATTTACGAAACAACACTAGATTTACTTGGCAAGACATGGCTTTGCCACTCCTATGGCTCAGTACCTGAATGCTAGCTCAGTGAAACCTGGAATAAAATGGGCTCCGGTGGAGGAGGGTGGGAATCATGTCCTCTAAAAATGGTGCTGAAATCACATGATCTGCAACTTAATTTTTCAGTACTTTTGAAACTTCAGATATGGTGGAGTTGGACTATTTCTTAGTGACAACCATAACAGTATATAAGAGCAAGACCAAATGTTCCACTGGAGGGGAAAAAAATGGAAATCCTTTTGCTTTATAAGTAGGTTCAAATGCTGAAGTGGTTCTCTCACTTCTGCGTTGTATTTACAAGGGCATCAATTGAATATTTCTGTTTTGATAAGATGCTTTTGAGTCCTAAGGCCATCTATAAAAAGATCTTTCATTAAAAAAGACCTTTCATTCATCTAAGAATTCAAGAGGAGTCATTAATACTACTCTCAGTTTCACGGAATTGTAGAATATCCAGAGCTGAAAGGGACCCACGAGGATTGAGTCCTCTGTGGGGAGTGCTTAAGATTTCTGTGTGGCATTGGCATTGACAGTGGGCCTGTCGCTGCAGTGCAGCTTCCTAGGGAGGTGGCTGCTGAATTTTCATGGAGACGACGTGCTCCTTACGGATAGACAAGCACTATCCAACGCTGTTGCCAACTTGTGGTATCTTAACCTTTCAGGAATCTTTGTTTTCATTTCTTTCTGTGATCTGATGTGCCCATGAAGGGCATGCCAGTGTTTCTGGTAGATGTAGTCATCTGTTGTGTTTGTCTTGCAAATTATGGGGTACCTTCTGACTCTAAACATGCCTATTTGATATCTCTGTTTCTTGGAATGATTACAGGGCACAGGGCACTGCTTTTTCCCCAAATGCTGTGTTAAGCAGTTGTGCTAGTGCTGTTAAGAGGGTCTGTTCTGGCATTTAACCTGGAGATCTGGGGCATATTAACAGCTTTTGTATTATATTAAACCTGTTTGTTACAGCATGTTAGAATAGATGTTGTGGTGTGGGGCATGTGTAGGGAGAAGCGAGATACAGACTTTCAGGAGAGGCTCAGAGTTCCTGGGAACTCTTAATGATTGTGTAGGACTTGGTACAATAAACACAAGTACTCCAGGTTTATTTTGGCACCCCCTCCAGTTGTGTATCTTTTGTGTGAAAGGCCATTAATCACATTGCTGGAGGCCAGAATAAGATAGGGAAGTTTATTGCTTGCAGATGGTGCTTCACATACAGAAAGTACTTTTTGTTCATATGGTTACACAACATAACATCTTACAGAGCTTGATTGTAACTTTTTAATTGTGCTAGTGCAAATCTGAGGCTGGAGTTCTTGTTTTCTACCAATCCTTTTCCTAGAGCTTACTTTGATGTTACATAGGCCTACTAAAAGTTCTTTGCAGATTAATTGTTACAGTAAAGGAATCACGATTTGCTGAAGTAATTCACTTTAATCTTGTTGCCTGCCTTTTAAGATAGCTCTGAAAGTGTAAGTATAGGAAATGATCTTTGAGCTGTAAAGACTTCGTTTTCCTTCCATTGTACATACACTTTGAAAACTAAGTATCCCAGTCATGCTTTTACATGAAAGGAGACTGCCCAAAGAATAGTTAAAATAATGTTGATAAAACAGACACTTGGTGACCTGAGTGCTGAAACATTAACAGTTTGAGGATTTTAAAATTCATTTTTCTCTGATCATCAATATAGAAATTGATAGTATTCTCTTACTTCTGTAATATTTTCTTCTGATAATTTTATCCAAGTTCTAGCATAACAGGATGTGTCAGGACTTAGTGTTAAATTTGGTCCCACTTTTTATTTTGGTAATGGCATAAAATCACTACCTATTTGACACTATCACATCCCAGTATTAAAATGATCCTAGTGTGTCAGTACACAAGTAGTTATCCATTCACACCAGTGGCAGGTGCTTTGTTTCCATTATCTTTTTTTAATATATTGAAAAATAATGTGCTTTTATGATATGGTGTAAAACCCCATGATTGATATGAGTAACTATATATCATATACTTAAAAGGGTCTCTCTGTCTTGTAGCACTTCCTTCTGTATTCTCTAAGTCTCCCTGGAAAAATTCAGAGATGTTTCTAGAACGCCTTACTTTTTAACCTGGGGACAGAGTAGTCCGTTATCCACAGAGACTTCAGGCCTGTATGATGTCAGGTACCGTCACTGTATAAATATTAAATGCGTATTGTTTTGTAAAACTATTTAACCTGAGGAAGCTACTATTTAAATTATTATTCTTATGGGAATGTGTTCTTACTAATGCAGTGCATGTCAAATAGACGTTGTAGGGCTGGAGAGGTAGGGAGCTGTGTCCTTTCTCTTTAGCCTTTTCTTTCTACTTCTAATTCTTGCTGTTAGCCAAAAATTTAGGAGTGTCGTCTTGGAAGTTTTTTTCCTTTTCATAAGGGTAGCAGTATTCTTCCATTTTGGAAACCCACTTCCGCTTTGTGGGTAGGACATCCTCCTTGTCACTTCTTTCTCCCTTTACCCCAGCTGTTGTCATGTTCGTGTTGCAAGCAAACTGAAACTTCCTCTCATGTTAAATATAGGAAAGAGATTCTCTGTCCTAGAACCTTCACTAACTGTGCTAAGAGGTCAATGTTGATGCAGAAGTAGCTTAAATCTGTTGTCTGTCCTCTTCTGCTTGATGGTTTTTTATGCTTGCATCCATGTTGAGCTTTAGGATGCAAACTGTGATGCTGCATCTTCCTCGATTATAGTACAGGTGAGAAATCAATAATAATGAGGGAAGGATCAAACCAAAAAATGACAATTTGTAAGGAATGTCTGGTATAACCTAAGCATATGGCAGCGTGGGTGGCCACAGGCTTTCTGAAGCTCCATGCTTAGAAAAACTGCCTAACTAATATTTGGATGATTCTCTAGCTAGTAGATCATTCAGTTCCAGGCACTTGGTAATGAGAATTTTTGTAGTCTCACCCACTACTCCAAATTCCTGTCATTCATCTGTCTATTTTAAATGTGTCTCTTCTGGAGTAGTTCTAAAATTACCCACTGTTTTGACCTCACGAACAGGAATATGTGAGCTCCTCCTCCTGCTGCTGCTCAGCTGGTGTATGGCTGCTTACACCATTCAACTGAGGTGGTGCTTCTGCATGGAAGAATGGGGCATTTAGTTTTATGCTGACTCTTAGTGTATGTTTGACCTTTCCACAGAAGTGGCAGACAGGGTTTCAGTTCATCACTGCAGTGTTGAGAGCACGTTTTATTTAAGTCAGATTTTCCAAGCTCCTTGTTGAAATTCAGCACTTAAAATCTTACTTCTATACAAGAGCTTACTTTGCTTGCCCTTAGTGGGCTTGCCCAGCCACTCTCCCTCACTTAGCTTGTCTGGCCAAGCTCATTGCTCCCTCAGAATATGAATTTTTGTGGAGTGTTTTGCACAAGGCAGTGAACCTTTTAACAGTGAGAACCTTTTAACAGTGAGGGCGGCGTTAAGAGTACAATTCAGGAACACTAATACAGTAACAGTAGCTGTTTTGCCAAATTGTAAATTATGTCATTGGGATCAAATAGTTGGAAACACCAAGATTTTAATTAAAATAAAAACAAACCTCTGCTTTTCGGCGAAAATGGAAATGAAGAGGGATCTGTAAGAGTGCTCCATGTACTGGTAGAGGAGGACACAATTAGGATTACTGGAGAAGGCAGGATGTGAGGAAGCAGTGGCAAAGGGCAGCTTTTTACTTGTAACATAAGAACCAGCCCTGGTTCCTCTTTGTCTGTTCCTCTTCCATTTTCTGACTAATGCTTTTTCTTTTGACTACATGGGGTTTTTTTCTCTCTACATGAACAGATTTGCATCTTTGCAGCAGCTGTAACTGCTAGGTAAGGAGAGATGAGTCGTTACCCTCTAAGCATGAAATGGTACTTCACAAATTCTGAATAATGTCTCCTGTTTTGCTGCTTCTGCCTTGCAGAGCTGCTGTCTAGTTAAAACTTTAGCTTTCCTGTAATTTCTCAAATGCTCCCATATTTTTAATCTCTTTACAGTTCGAATCTTTTAGATAATAATGAATGAGTTTTTTGTCATCTAGTGATTTGATAATTTATTCGAAGTTTAAAAAAATCTTCCAAGTGTTAGGTGAGTAATTTTTTGGATTGTGAACTAAAAGATTTGCAAGTCATCTGTTTTCTGATAGATAGTGCTATGCAAATACTGTATGGTAGATCATCCAGTTGCTTAGCAATAACATTAACAGTCATGAGTGTTTATAAAGCAAATATAATATGATATGGTCAACAAGGTATGTGGTACTTTTTGTATTACTTAAGTGCCCGGATAACTGTTGGAAAACGTTATTAGAGCTTGCTTACACATGAGCAAGCACCTGACACTTAAGAGCAACAACTTGAGTCAGTAAATCTGATAAATGATATGACTTTTTAAATCTAAAACCCCACAACTTAAAACAAGTGGTGAGTATGATGATTTTTCAAACACACTAGCTTTGAACTTTGAAATGTTATTTTCATGGCTTTGATAAATATTCTTAGAATGGCTTTGAATGTTCATCTGGGAAATATTAAGGGTGATAGGTTATGTGATTAAAAGGCTGGTCTCCATGTGTTCAGCAAAGCCCTGAGGCACAGCAGCAAGCAGGGGAATCCCAGTAACCTCATCAGGGAAATTAGCCCCCTTACCTGGCTCCTGCCAGGGCTGTCACTGGAGATCATCAGCCCTCAAAGACCTGGGTGACAAGACACTTGAGTAAACAGAGGTCAGCTTGCAGATTGGGAAGGGGGTAGGCACAGGTAAGAGCACTTCATGATTGTAAATGACTCATAATGGGATGCTTGGAGGAGGGAGCAAGGTCAGGGAAAGAAAGGATCAGAGTGATTTTGTGGGGAATGAATAACCATAGGGAAAACAGAGGAGCAAATGGATCAAGTAAGCTGGTTGTGTGTAAGCCGGTGACTGGTCAGTATGCTTGTCTGGCCATGCCCTGTTCTCATCAGCAGCATCTCATTAAACTCTAATTGTTTTATTGGGTAAGGGGGTCCGTACTGCATGTGCCTGTGCGGGGGTCTCTGTGTCAGCAGCTCAAGTCTGACCATGGGCCCACATGCCAGGTCACATTACACCCATGGCGGGGTGTGATCCCTAGGGACTGTGTGGCAGGACTGGCCAGGGAGTAGGAGAGGAGACCCAGGGGTGGCCGTGAAGTCCAGAAAAAAACGTGTGCATCTACATGAGACAACTGGAGAAGTCAGTAAGTGAAGGAATTGGGAGTCCAGGCCAAGCACTGTGAACACTCAGGGATCTCGCTTGAGATTCTCATTTGTGTGTTGTATTTATACATGAAGTAACCAGAGGCCAAAGGCTCTGAGAACCGGCTGCTGGGTAGATGGTCCAAGAACAAATTCTAGGATCTGTAGTGTCTTAATGTTTGTGAGCGGGTCCGAATACCAGAATCTGGAGTGGGGCCTTGAGGGCTGGTGTGCCCTGTGCTGGCAGCTGGGCAGGCTGATGGTGAGAGCAGAGCTGCTTGGAAAACAGCGAGCCCAAGGCCAGTTACAGGGGCTGGGTGCATTCTGTGTGCGTGTGTGTGTGCACATATGTACATGTTCTCCTAATGGACTTGGACCCTGACCAGAAAGGAGCAGAAAGAGGACATTGGTGCTGCCTGTGTTTACCGAAGTGCTGAGTTTGCACTGACCTGTGTTGCCAGATGTGTGCGTGTGTGTGCTGTGCATGTGTTTTTGTTTGTTCCTATAGGGGAACATGTGCTTGGCCTCGCTACTGGACTGGACCTTGGGGCAGGAATTTGGGGCTGCGTCACCTCTGTTGGGCTGCTGGACTTGGCAGCTGCTGATAAAGGGATGTGGGTCTGAAAAGAGATGCCGAGGCTCTTTGAAAAATACCACCTTACTAAAACTCAAACTGAACATCTGTGATAATTTACTTCAGGAGATACTGATTCCAGTCTTCATATGTACTGTGCTGATGGAATGCATAAGAGAAATTGTAATATAATGGAAAATAATTTCATTGTAAATACTTACAGATGCTGAGGCTTGCAGAAAGTCAGAGGTCTTAGATAACACCATTTATAACTAACTTTGAACATATATAACTTAGAAGATAAAAGTTGTGTTTTAGATCAAATTTTAAGTGGACATATGGTGTTGGACAACATTGTTCCTCTGCTAGACTTCTACTAAATGGATTTTCAGACTGTTAATGACATCTTTTTAGGAGCATATTGTCATTTATGTATTATTGTTGCACTTTGTTTTGAGACAATTTAGGCAAATTCAGGGTCCTAGGTCTGACCTTGAGGCCTTTTCCATGCATGTGTCCCTAAAGCAAAATCCATACAAAAGCAGCATGTAATTAAGTCCCTGACATAGTTCTCTATTTTGATTTAGTGGAGTTTGCAAATCATATTAAACCTGTAATAAATTTCTCTATAATGACATAAAAAACCTTCATCTGAATAAAAGCCATCATTCATAAAACTTTCACTTAAACTGTTATTTAGTAATACTGTCTAAACTTATTTGACAGTTTTTAAAAAATACTTTGGTAAATTCTCTCAGCCACCTTTTTGGCTGGAAAAAATAGCTACCAGTCAAAAAAATCAAGACAACCCTAATGCAAAAAAAGAAAAAAAAATCGGGAAAAGTGGAAAGCTACTTGAAGCAATCCTGTGAATAAATGTTTGATGCTCTTGTTTTCTATGGAGCTTCAGACACTCCACTGCAAGGCTGTTTCAAAGTGTCACAGCCACTGTGTAAATAGGTTGCTAGTATATTCAGTCATATTTGTGTCCCCAGTACAGGTACATCTGTCACCTTTTTTATTGATTTCATTTTTAATATGAGGTCAGACCTCTGAAGAAGCTCATATTAGGCATTCGATATCATTTTACGGTCTCATCTATTTTAAAGCAACTGATGTAGAGGAAAAATGAGGAATGGTTTGCTTCATGTGTCCATGCTGCTGAAAAGTCAGAATAGCTTGTGCTCTTGGGGAAACTGTATGCAGAAGACTGATTGATGTAACACAGTAGAAAAGAGAGTTAAACATCTCTGATATCTTAATGAGGAACAAGTTAATGCAATATATAAAAGCTGAGTGTGTTACTGATTCTGGAAAGAATGATTTTAACTATGTAGGTTGGAATGCCTGCCTCATGAAGATGTAAGGAGGGGTCTTGTGCTGAACTCGAGATACAAGAATTTAGACTGAGTTTTTGAAACTAGAAATGCTTCATCTTTAGCATAAGTAAAGAAAAAAACAACTCCAACAGATGTTAATTTCAGCAGAGGAGTCTTTTGGAAAGAACGTGTCATGCAAACCAAGTTTCCAAGGAGTCTGTAGACAAAACAGACTTTAGGACCTGATACGGAAAATGATTCGTGTTCTAGTGCAATTACTGGGGGGGGGCGAGGAGGGGCAGGTATATTATCAATAAACTGGTTTAATGGATTATATTCATCTTTGAAAAAATCCTTCTGTGAGGGTTTAGGAAGATTGGCAGTCAGCCTTGTGTGGTACCCAGTGTATTGGAAACAAGATTTTGCAGTTCAGGTGATCTGTAATGTTCTGGATCTGGTTGTTGAATGTGGGTCAGATCTTGGAGAGCTGTGGGAAGTTCTGAGTTATGGCCAATAGTGAACTGATACAATAATTCTGGTGTCTGATTTTGGTTTTTGTTTGTTTGCTGAGGATTCTAATGGGCACATGTCCTTTCAGTCATTGTACATTCTTCCAGTGTGGATACACTGAGATTTTTATTTGTGTTTTCTTTCCTGGTTCACTCAGCAGGTGACTTCCTGAGATGTCTCCTGCTCATCATTGGCAATTGAATATTGTTGCTCCATTATAGGACTAAATTTTTGATTCAAAAATCCTTGGCTTCATCCTCTTTGACCACTAAGTACTGAAACAAATGTTTTCCATTTTATGATCTGTAGCCTCTACAAGATACAATGTGACTTTTCTAAAGCGTGCTAGTGTTTAATCATAATAAAAAAAGGATAGATCCCCTTACCTGAATACTTAGATAAGGACTTTTTTTTTTGTCTATGTAGTGTCTGCTTACTGATTAGTCACTTTAAAATGCAAAACACTGGGGTATGGGAACAGTTGTCTGCAGTGGTTCTGGATTCAGTTTCATGATAATATTTTCCCTTCTACTTGTTAACATAGTTGCATGCCTATTCCTGCCTTCACTGATCTTACAAAGCTATTGGTTCTTTCCTATTCTTGCTTGCCAAAAAGTCTTAAGCTAAATTAGTTGATGAAAATGTCTCTATTCTGCTGATGCTGAGTCAGAAGTGTTTATTTAAAGATGATGAATTTAGTAATCATCAAACCATGTTTAAATCATCGGGAATGCTAATTATAGATAGTCTAACCTATATTTCTGAAATCCTTAATGACTTGAAGCCCAAAGCCTTCTTGCTTAAGTTAATAAATGCATTGGTTTCAGTTGGAAATGGGTGACTATAATTCACAAAAGATAAAAGCAGTAATTATCAAGATGAAAACATGAAACTTGTTTCCCATGAAATGGAGAAGAGAGAAGCTGAATGAGGTTCTCTTTTTCCCATGATCTTTAGGGTAAGAAAGGAATAAAAAACTTTAGATTCTTTTAAGCTGTATATATATTTTTTTTATTATTTTGTGTTGATGATGCTTTCCTGTGTTTTGGTATATTTTGAATATTATTCTGCCTTTCTGAGTGGTATTTTTTTTATAATTCTCGTGTCTTTTGTTGGCATTTTTATTAGCTAATATTTGAGGATCATACTGTTGATAATGTGTTTGAGAGTCAATCCGAGGAATAAAACAGGTCTTCCATTAAGCTTTAAAATTTATTCAACACTTGATTTCCAGTATTTTTAGTGGTAGTATCCATTAATAGGTAGAGGGACTTTCCATTGAAAGCCAGCTCTGTGATGCAGCTATTTTAGAGAAGAATGAAAAGTTGTCTTCTGTACATGAACAGGGAGACAATTTTTGAGGTAAAGCTTGAGTCTAAATTGTCATAATTTAATTTTTGTCGATTACATCTGGTGAGCAAATATCCAGATTGTTGTGCCTGCCCTTTTTTAAATCTGGAAATTCCATTTTCTAAATGACTGTGAAGTGCAATGACATCGCAATGGTCCTGCATGTTGATGTGAAGCTGCGCTGTTTTACTGAAAATAGAAACCTTATATTTTCAAGAGACCATAATACCATTGTTTCTGGTTTTGATTTTAATGGAAACCTGGGTACTTCCCAATAAGAATCTATGAAAAAAGGAAAGAAGATGGAATAATTTTAATGTCTGACTAATTTAAGTAAAGAATCTGTCCATAATTGTACATTATCAGTTTTCAGAAACTGATCACCAGTTCCAGGGAAAGTCCAGTTTAGTTACAATCAGTTGAAAAACGATGCAGTGGAGCTTCCTAATATGGAATCATTTGAACTTAGTGGACCCTTACGTATTATGCTAACTGGTGATAAATGTAGTGCAGAGTAGGCAGGTACAGTTACTCTTACTTAAGTTCCTGTTAGTGTGTCTGTATTCAAGGTGTTTATGCATGTTATTTTCATCAAATTTTAAATAGAAATAATGAGTACAAAAAAGGCATTCATATTCTTTATTTTTCAAAGTGTAAGGTAAAAATAAAATGAGTTTAACTGTAGACAAGATGGATGTGTTTTAGGGGCTGGAGGAATTATTGCTGCTCTGACTATTGTTTCAGTGTAAGATTACAGCGGCTTCAGGAGAATGGTATAGATGGTATGTGAGATCAAATAATGCTAAATTTGCAAGATTGGTATTTCTGACAAACGCTGTGTGAAGTTCTAAGCTGTTAATGAAGACAGACTCAATATGGCACCATTGCTGATGAAAGGCAGGATTACTCAGTTACCATCGATGAAATTCTATGCATTGCTAAACCTTTCCTTTTTGCACTAACCTACTCCTCCAAGTTTAGTTTTATAGGGATGCATCTAAAAGGTAAGACTGCCTCAAGATGTTTCAAGTTTCTGAAAGCTTCGGGAAAGAAACGTTTGTGACTCCCCTGAAAAGAATGTGTTTTATCAGAGGTTTTCTTTAAATCCTTTCCAAGATTCAAGGATCAAATATACACACATTTTCTGATACCAAGTGTGAGCCTTCTCATTTAATGCTGTGAAGAAAATAGGATTTTTATCTTGATGATGGGAAAAACCCAAGTCTCAGCACCTATTATCTAATTCTCTTCAATGAGTTCCTGTTGTGTCAAATTACCCATGGTTTGTTGTTTTGTTTTTTCTTTTTTTTCTGTGACCTGAATCTCTCAAAACTTTGTGACAGCACGGGATTGTCACCTCATTAAACTTGTGTATGGCTTTGGAGCCAGGACAGTCAGTGTTTGAGAACAAATGAGTCTGAGCATCAGAAGAATGTTTTGTGCCTGTGTAGAGTTCCAGTTCATAACTGCCAAGTTTAGGCAACTGCTTATCTTTGAGCTATTCTTAACCTCAGCAAACATGTATTGCAAACATTTCCAGCGTGTCTCTAACCTTGCCGTTAGAGCTCAGTTTAGAGTATAACTTTTTTTTTTTCAAAAAAAAGAGGGAAGTTCCATTATAACTTTGTGACCATCAAATTATTGAAACAGTAGAAATACCAGTCTTCAGCTGTTAGAAGCTATAGAAAGACATTTCGTTTGTTTACACTTGGCAGTCATTGTAGACAAGAGTGCCTGGGATTCAGAAAGTAACTGCCTCTTAACAGACTTCAAAACCACTTAAAATTGTAGTTACATAACACAGACATTTTGAGAATAAAGTTAAATAGGATGATGCAAAGTTAAGATATGTCTCCAGTTCACTTACACAGTCTTAACACTTCATGTAACCTGCTTGCTTTTCTTTTTTCTCACATATAGATAAAGGCAATGTTGATTTCTACACCCCTAATGTTTCTGTTCCCTTTTTGCTGTTGTATTTTGCTTTTGAATTCCAGAAGTGACTGTAGAGAGCTGTATCCACTGAGCTGCTAATTAAACACATACATTTGCACTTCAACAAACTGCTAATGGTGCTTAATTCAGGCAACATTTATCTAAACACTTGACAGAAACAGTGGTTCAGAGTGATAAATTATGAAGGAAACAATCCCAAGATATGCAGGTAACGAACTTTCTGGAAGTGGTCATTTGAGTATTACATAACAGCACCAGAGCATGTAAAACTTAGGCAGATTCATAGGCATATTTTTAACCTAAATTTAAGACCAAAGTATTCTAATTTTTGCCTGTCTTTTTTAATTTTTTTTATGGTAATACATATATGTATATATGTGTGTGTGTATGCCCATGTATTGCAGATGTAGCATTTTGAAATGGATTCTACTTGGCATTAATGTTTTGGATCAGTCTCTTGGGGTTCTATTTTAGATAGCATCTCTCATGTCAGTTTGGATATAGCCTTCTTTCAATGCTGTCTGCACCCTGGATCATGACATCATACCTAATTACAATATAATTATTTGTGTCCATTGTTTTTAAATACTTAATTGACTCTAATTTGCATAATCTGGCAATACAGTGGTGAGTTTTTGAGGTTTTGGGGTGATACAGAGCTAGAAACTAGTATTTACATTTGCAAGCAAGAGAGCAGGCTTTCATCTGGGACAGAACTATAAAACCTGTTGCCTTCTGTGTGACTGGTGTATCTGGTGGTGTTTTCACATAATTTTCACTTTGATTCTCTCCCTTTCCCCTCACCCACCCCAGTTCAAATAATAATTTGACCATTTATGAAAAGGTTTCATGTGCTGAGTTTCTTGCTGTCTTCAGCTGCTGCCCTTATTACCCTTGCCAGTGAAAGTCTGCAGGCATGGGACTTTCCTTCTTAAAAACATCCAAGAGGGAGGAGAGTTATGCTCAGTTTTTGGGCTAGTGTGATCTCTTATCTTAAACAGTCATAAGAAAATGTGTATGATATACTAAAGGCAAGGCTACTGATTTTGGAGAGCTGAGATTCTGGTTTGGTCTCCAACCAGGAGTGAGGAGTGTGGAAGTGAAATAGCTGAAGTAATTTTTGAAATATAGCTTAATATACAGTATGTTCTGAGGAGTTGCCTACTGTACTTTTCTAACTGCAGTTTTCCTGATTCTCATATCCTAGAGCTGCAATATTTTGGAAACTGATTACTGGTTCTTCCCATGCTCTGTTCTTCCTTTTTCTGCTCTTTCAAGAACTAGCTTGTGCTGTTTTAGTTGAGGGTAGGGGATCACAAATGTGTGGCCTTTGCTGGTCTGAATTGCAAGGTCCACATGAAGCTTGCACCAGTTTTGATTACCACTCTTCAGCATTCCTAAGGTTGAGTCTTTGAGATGGCACCTTCCAACTTGCGGTGGTCTGTCAGGGTAGTAGTGCTCATGAGCTTCAAGTTCTGTCTATTCTTGTTCAGTTGTTTCAGAAGGCAACCTGAAGGAAATTTTAAGCCCACGCTCACTTAATCAGGAAGTTGGACTAGATAAAAGCCAAAGGGCCCTTCCAGTCTAATTTTTTTCTATAATTTTGTAACACCTCTGTCATACTTAACTAAGTATTTTGGAACTCTTACATTTTAGCTACTTTTTTTTTGATTGCTTTTTTCTTTTTATTGGGCCTGCCATGTTATTATTTGTTCCCATATGTTGAAGGTAGAAACTTTCAGTTCTCTAAATTGTAGAACCTATAGCATGGATATTTGGTCAATTAAGAACACTTACCCTTCAGTATTATTCCTGGCCAAGGTCTATTTTCAGAGCTTTTTCTCATGAAGAAAAACTCACTGCCTGCTTCACTTTTGTCTGAAGTAGACAGTAGAAAGAACTCAGTTACTTCAGGAAAACTAAGATGATTCAGTGAAATAATTGAATAAAACATTGCTTTGATAATTAAAAGTGTAAATACGGGTTTCATCAGATAACTCATGGAGTCTACGTGCAGTGTTGAAACCACCATAGTAGACAAAACTCTGGGTTGGCACAGTAACAAAAGATTCAGATTCTTGTGTCAAATCCTGTTATGACAGTTGATTCAATACTAAATTTGGAAGGGTAGGTTGCATAAAGTACTTGTTTTTCATTGAGTTCACAATCCTGCAGGCACATCTTTTTGTGCAGAATACTGTCTTCCAGTGCATGTGTAGGTAAGTGAGTGAGGGGAAAGGTGAGGTAGAGGAGTGCAAAAAAAGTCAAGGCTTAATCCCTTTTTTTGTGATTACGTTTGCTGTTTCTTCAGTCACTTGAGTTTCTGAGCATATGGATTTTGAGAAGTGAGTTCGAGTGATTGTTTGAGGTGAACCTAGATATTTTTTAATTATGTTGTCTTGTCTTACAAGCTTTCACACCACTGGGCTAAGAAAACTAACAACGGTTTCCATTAATGCTTGACCTGGCAATGTGTATGTCCTGCCTCTTCAGAGGGAAGGCCAACGTTACTAACAAAACAGTGCTGACATCACTTTTATACTGGTGATGCTTTTGGCAGTTGAAGAAGGAGTCTTTGCCATGTTGGCTGATGCTCTGTTAAAACAAACAAACAAAAAAAAACAAGGAAGGGAAAAAAGCAACAAAAACCAATACCTTCAAGTGTTTGTGTGTTCACAGAAAGGAAAAACACCGAGTTGCATATTCACCAGCACTGAAAGCAGTTGTACAGTGGAGAATACTCTTTAAAATTCACATTTTTCATAAAGAAACATTTAAAAACCCAACAAAACATAAACCCTCGTTTTTAAGAGTATATTCTAACAGTAAGAAATCTTGGAAATTAAGACTGTAAAACCTTTGTGTTCTGAATTACCGCCTCCCTCGTGTGCCCTGTGTACGTACACTTGTGTGTGTTTTCTTAAGCTGAGTTCAGCAAGGGATTCCTGGGAATCGTGTTCGTTAGTTCACAGCCTCTCACTGATAGTGTTTTCTCAAAGGTAACCACCAACGAGCAGAGTTGGACTGGGTTGGAGGTGAGAGTGCGATGACCCTTTGGCAGCTTCAGCTAAAACAACTGTTGGGGTTGTTTTTGTTTCCTGTCATGCTGTGAGGCTGGCCCAGAGGGTAAGAGTCTTTTCTCAGTAAAGCTGCGGTGCTGTGGGCATGTGTTTGTTGTGGAGTGGCTAGTGACCTCCTACCAACAGGAAGGAGTAAAGTTAGGGGAGTTTTCAGGAAGGCACTAGAGGGAATCTAGTAATCCAAGTAATGTAAGGATTACTTCAGTTTGAGAGATTAGATTAGTTTTGCAGTGGGGAAAAGAGAAGGTTTTTTAAATATATTGCCGATTTGGTGTTTTGAGGGGGATAAAAGATAGTTTTCTTACACATTATGCCTCCCCAAATTTAAATTATCCTTTTGTTTGTTTGTTTTCCTCCTTTCTCATCAAATGTGGATCTTCTGGTGTAACACCAGTATCTTGCTACCTTTGTCTGGCTTTTTTGCTGATGAGAGGACAGAGGGGAGGGAGCACATTGCTTTAGCTTGCCTTAAGTTGGCAAGCATGGTGTACTGCAGCTTCTCTGCTGTGTTCTGCAGGTTACCTCTCCCAAGACAAACATGGTGTGCTCAGTCTGATTCAGATCACTGTCTTTCTGCCTCTATTCACAAGCAGGCTCCAGCAATCAAAGCTATGCTGGCTTCCTGTATGTGGAACACCAGGGAGATTTATCTGGGCTTCTCCTGCATGCACAAACCCTCAAGTATTTACTCAGAAGAAAAAACCAAAACAGGTTTTGGCACCAAGCTCCTTTTAGACTTGAAAGTGTAGTGACTGATGGATGCCCTGGGGAGAACGCTGGTGGCAGGGTTGGTACAGCATCCTGGAGGGCCCCTGTTTCATGGGGCAGTCAGTGAGAGGAGATGCTGGTGGGAATATGTCCCAGAGCAGAAGTTCCCTCTCTCAG
Organism: Sakesphorus luctuosus; assembly: GCA_013396695.1. NCBI lineage: Eukaryota > Metazoa > Chordata > Aves > Passeriformes > Thamnophilidae > Sakesphorus > Sakesphorus luctuosus. The sequence continues at coordinate 609,047 of VWZD01007162.1, forward strand.
GTTTTTGGCAGGACTCTGTCCCTGTGAGCTTCCCTGTGGCATGTTGTTCATGCAGTGACTCTGGAGTAAAAGAAAACTACTAGGTGGGGATATATCAACTGGTTGCAGGTGCGTGGCCCAGGCCTACAGGGATGCACAGCAGGTGGGGACAGATGTGCCTGGCAAGTCTTGGTTTCCCGTATCTGGGCTGTGCTCCACGCTCATCGAAGAACCTGCTTTCCACTGTCAGTCAGGTTTTGTCTGATCAGATGCTGTTACTTACACCCAACGTCTGTGTATAAAGGAGATGGTTCTGTGTCTGTGCAGGCTAAATCACGCTGTCATGCCTCCGTTTCCAGAGGGGATGGCGTACCGCCGCGTTATTTGCGATGCCCCGATGTGTCTCCGTATTTCTGTACCGCAGGTGTGCGGTGCCGCTCGGCACGGGTCGGAGCCGCTCGGGGAGCCAGGGAGAGACCCTCGGCTGGGCACACAGCGCTCCCTGGCGGCCGCGGCCGGGCACTGCCGCCTTCCCGGCGGCTGGGCGGGCTGTCCCGGCGCCTCCGGCAGGGAGGGAGGGAGGGATGATCCCCCACTCCCCGCCAAGCCCGTGTCTGTGCGGGGAGTGGGAGAGGGGCGAGCACCCCGTAGGGCTCGGCGGCGGCCGCGGGTGTGTCAGCGTCCCGCTCGTAGGGACCGAGCGGCGGCGGCCGCGGGCGGCAGGTGGCGCAGCTGAGCCACCGCCATCCCATCCCTCCATCCGTCCCGGCGCTGGGAGCGGTGTCCTTAAATAACCGCTGCAAGGGGTGCGGGGACCTGCTGGGACCGGGCTCTGCTTCTCTGAGTTTTGTCCAATTAATAATATAAACCGCGTACATAACTCGCGTCTGCAAGTCGGAAACGCAGCTGAATCCACTTCTGACCAAGCTAACAGTAGTTAAGGTTAGTGGGGCATGGGAAGGGACAGCGATGCCCCACAAAGATGCAGATTCTGATGGTGTGTAACAGTTGTGAAATGGTACTCAATAAGGTAGGCAGGTCTTTCCTTTTGGGGAAGACGGGTTAATGGAAGTAGCTAATTGCATTAAGGTTGATTTTTGCATTATGTATCATGGTGATTATTTCGCCTTCTTATAGATTGATTCTGCAGAGTCCTAGTCTGGTATTTCTTATTTAAATTTCATCACTATTCAGCTTTCAACTTAAAAGATGTTTAAAGCTAGACTTTTGGGGAGAAGCTGTCACCATGGGCTCGTCTGACCTCTGCAAGGACTAGAGGAGCCCACAGACCGCAAAAGGAGGAATGCATCAAAAAAAAGGAAAGGCAGAAAAAGCTTCAAAGCTGCTGGGGCTGAATGATGTTCAGCTGAGTCTGCAATGTCAGCAGTGTGGTATATTGGAATACAATTTCCTCAGGTATGGTACTCTCAAGGCACCCTTAATTATTGCTTTGATTGAATAACTCCCAAAGTATATGAAGCTTGGGAGAAAAATAGTGAGTGGTCTATACTTGTATTTATACTTTATCTTTTTATGTTAGAGTTCTCAGCTAATAAACAAGGAAGGCTTTTCTGTCTTAGAGTGACTGTAACAGATAATTCCATGTATAAGGAGCGTTCAAGGGATAGGGTTGGTGGCGATCATGTTGAGCCTTCCTGCAGTGAGACTGGGGACTTTTTGGTTATGGAAGCATTGTGTGCTTGTAATTCCTATTCTTTTTTAGAGCAATGGGAGCTGCTAGATATTGAGCACTCTTTTCAAGTTGAAATAAATGTAAAAATACCTGAAGCTAAAATGTTTTTAAGGTTAGTCTGTGCAGTTTAGGATAATGCATTAAAAAAAAAAAAGAAAGAAAAAAAATTGTTGTTGTCTCTGGCTTTCTTAAAGGTGCCAGACTGACCTCTTCGGGTGTGTTATGGATCTCAGCTTTCTTTACAGTGTGGTGTGCTAGAACACTTTTTCTGCATTCTCTACAGAGACAGCTGTAGCTCAGGGGAATTATGCATGCTTGATATCCATCATCTTCACCCTCTACCCATCTTCTTATGCTTCCCTCATGCTTGGAACATCATTGTCAACTGTGTCTTCTGGGAATAAGGGAAGGGAGAACATCTGAAGGTTTACTGTGTGCCAGTTTACCAAACCAAAGGGATAAGTACCCAAAAGAACAGAGAAAAGAATACAGGAGAGGTGAGAAAGGAGAAATGGATGGGCTCAGAAGCCAAAATGAAGCACAGGAATAGAAAAGATGCTACTAAACTCCTCCCCAGTAAGGGTCTCAGTTTGAGTAACTGTGTGAAGTCAGAATACCAGTAGGTGCTGTGCATAATGGATTTTAGCTACCAGAATTCTCTTAGTCCACTGAATTGATTTTTGTTTATTGCATACATGTGCTTTGTTTGTTTTGTGAGCTTCACTTTTAGAGTTTGGTTTGTGTTGGCCACTGAAAAATCAGCTTTATAAGCGGGAAGGATATTTATAAAGGCTAACCTTGCTTGAGGATATTTATTCTGCTGGGCTGCGTTTGTGATTAGGGGAGACAAGGCAGGGACCCTCAGTACTACCCTCAAGACACCTAACCTTGTCTGTGCTAAAGTGAGCCTTGAGAAACGCTGCTTGATACTCAGTGTGTGAATTATTTTCAGTAAGCTTGCAAGCAGACTTGTTTTTTAACTGTTCACTTATCTTGAAGGGTGCCTTTGAATGGACTAGACACAGTTACATGTGACAAATCCATTACTCTAACAATACTTTTTGAATAAAATAATTGCATAATGTTGTATCTGTGGATTCAATACCTCTTTGTTCCTAGGCACAAGTGATTCAGTCACTTCTTGAGTAACCCTGAAGTAACAGATTTAACATTAATTTTACTTACTCTTGTGTATCTCTTAATATGGTAACTTTGATTATAATTTTGATATATTTCTTCTCTTTTCTGCTGTCCTTTCTACCTGCCTGCTTATCATCTTTGGAATGTTTTTCTTCAATTGTTCTGATAAACTTCTGACACAGGTAAATATCAGTCTATTTGTATCTGTATTTACTGAGCATGCCCTCTGCTTGGCAGTGCACAGTGAATCTTGAGTCAGACATGCCACGCACCTGTAGCCTGGGAAAGGGAAATCCTACTGCCATGCTGCGTTTCTTTAGAACAGATAATTAGCCAGGAATATTTATTTCCTTATCTGCTTTTCTTAGTATTCCCCTTCCTTTAACAATAAAATAGCCTCTAGAAAATACTAACAAAATTTCATATTTGCATGGTGGTAGCATGTCCTGCCTGGTGTTTTCTGGAGGACTTTATGCTGATAGTGGAATTGGCACATGTGTGTAAGGAAGGGGAAAGCACCCTAGAATGACAAATGTTTATACAGTCTCACTTTTCCCACTTTGCCAGCCACTCTTTTCTGCCTTCACTTTTATATTGTTCACGTGGTGTAGCAGTTGATAATTCTTTGGTTTCCATCAGATCCAGCATAGAGGAGAAAGCAAGAACATACGGGGAGGGTGAAGCAGGAGAACCTTTCATGGCACTTAGTTGGAGCCCATTGTGAAATACAGTAGTGGACTATGTGTAATGGAGTGAGAGGAAAAAATGTTATTCAACTTGTCTTGCTAGCTGTGTTCATACCTTTTATTAAAATACGGAAAGTTCAGCCTTTGTCCATGGAAAACTTGTTGCCGTGAATGCCTGAGCAGATTACTTATATCTCTGGACTTAGGTCACTATGTATAGAATCATAGAATAGAATCATAGAATCGATTGGGTTGGAAAAGACCTCCAAGATCACCAAGTCCAACCCTTGGTCCAACTCCAATCCATTTACCAGATCCTGGCACTCAGTGCCACGTCCAATCTCCGTTTAAAAATCTCCAGGGATGGAGAATCCACCCCCTCTCTGGGCAGACCATTCCAATACCTGGTTCTTCTCTCAGTAAAGAATTTTTTTCTGATATCCAACTTAAATTTCCCCCGGCAGAGCTTGAGCCCGTGCCCCCTTGTCCTATTGCTGAGTGCCTGGGAGAAGAGACCAACCCCCACCTGGCTAGAACTTCCCTTCAGGTAGTTCTAGAAAGTGCTGAGGTCACCTCTGAGCCTCCTCTTCTCCAGGCTAAACAACCCCAGCTCCCTCAACCTCTCCCCATAGGACTTGTGCTCCAGTCCCTTCACCAGCCTTGTTGCTCTTCTCTGGACCGGCTCCAGCACCTCAATATCCTTCCTGAACTGAGGGGCCCAAATACACCAATGAGAATCATTGCAAATGTTTAATGGGATATTGAACTGTTCACTGAAGGAGAAAGTAGTAAACTGATATTTTATTTATTTATTTATCTATCACCCCCCAAGTGCCCTGGGGACAACAACTCTCAGTTAACTTCATAAATTGAAACATAGGGAGTCTTTTGATTACATTTAGAACCCATCAGCCTTGCCACTTCTGGTGCATTTCTTAGTTAACAATATGAAGTGTTAGCCATTATTAACTACAGCTGAAATGCACACAGGTCAGCAAACTGGCTTTGTGTCCATTCATTTGTCCTCCTCACTCAAAATGTCTGTTCTCTGAAGAGGAGCAAAAATAACAGTGTGTTGTTTGCAGCTCACAGGAGAGTGCTGCACTCCTAAAAATCCTCAGGCTTGCGGTGACTGAATCAGTTGTGTTTGTGGAAAGATGGGTATAGGCTGGGTTTTTGCTTTGAATGGTGTTTAACTGACTTGCAGTGAAGGGCGCCTGGCCTGCTGGTTAAACCAAGGTCTGCTGGTTCTGCAGTGCTCCTGGCAGGAGAACTTGGGTGGTGGTGATGCTTTTGACAGACAGGACAGCACACTTCAGGGCTTTATGCATTGTTTTGGAATGAGCTACCCTAGCATTGTCACCTTAGCCCTTTCAAAAGGGGTCAGATGGGCCACATAAAGGTCTTGGCGGATGTGACTGATTCACTTCTGGTACTTCACGGTAAAGCGTTTCTCAAGTACACTGTATTTGGAGCATGAACTAAGGAGAGAGTCGTCATAGGCTGGATGGTTTTTCTCACGTACGCAGAGAAGGAAGATTAAAAGTCTGAAACTTCTGATTTTTCCCCTTTTTCTTTCCCCAAAGCTGTCATCATAGGACAGTGATGTCATAGCATTGGGTTATCAATGACAATGCTGGTCTGCCGTGGGAAACTGCAGGGCTTTGGTAGTTGCTTGCTGTAGGTTTAGTTCTGTAATTCTTCTCTTCCTATATTTCACTTTCTTTACTAGAAAAATGGCATTTTCAGAAATGCTCTTTGTGGTTTTTTGGATGTTGTATTAAATGTACAAAAAAAATAACATCTGCTGCTACCTTTCTTTTGGGTATTTTTAGCCTGTAATTCCTTTATCCTCTTCAGTCTCTCATGCAGTTCCTGACCCTTCTCTTTAATGCTTTGCTCTCCTTGCTGTTGAGCTTGTGCTGACTACTTTTTTTCCCTGTTCCTTCCCTACTTCCACTTGGCTTTTTATTTCTATTCTTTGCTTCTTACTGTTATATCTTTCTTTAGTCCACTGATGTGCTTTTCTAGTGTCCAAATCTGTTCCAAATAGTTTTCCTACGATTCTGTTATTTAATATTTAATTTCATTATAAATACATTTCTCAGTCTCATTAATAGTAGTGTATATAAAAATAAGCTCTGTTCCTCTGAGATGTGGTGATACTCTCCCAAACCCTTATTTAGGTCTACACATATAACCTAAATAGTTTTTTACTCACCTGATTAGAGCAATTAAATTCAAGAAAATCACTGGCTAAGGAACTGAAGTCCCTATTTCTGGCTTGAGGGACATTTTAGCACATCTGCAATGTTGTCACATTCTGTGCTCCTGACTGATAAGGGAAAAAACAAAAATACAGTCAGAAGGTCTCTGAAGAAAATGCTTTGTCAGAAGCTGCTGATTTCAGAATTGCTGGCTGTTGCTACATAGCCAGATAAGAAAATTCAAGGCGGTGACTTTCAGTCTTTTCTGAAATAACACAAATCCGTTTAGAAGAATACCAAAATAGATACAGAGTAAATGTTCACAGTAAAAATAATGAAGTATAGAACTACTGCTGTCTTCCAATGCCTGCTAAAGGAGCTAATACTTAATGTTAGGGTATTGTTGACTATTGAACTAATGTAGCATAATAATTCCTGGTGGGCCACTGATAGGATTCATTACAGGAAAAAAATTATGTGATATGAGTGTCTCAATGGCAAGGTATTTAGTTTGCCACCTTCAGTGTCACTTAGTTGATGCTGTTTTACTGTCAAACCTCCTTAAGCACTTAAGTAGATTTCACAGCACCATGGAAGTTATTTGTATGTGAACAGATAACACAGAACATTTGGCAGACCCCAAAGTTTCTCTTACAGCAGCAAGTTACACCCTTCTTTCTTCTGGATACACGGCATTTGCCTTGTGCTACTCGTGAGAGGTCCTGGAATAGTCCAGGAGCTGAATGCTTGGGCCTGATGAGGTGGCCTTCTCTTTGGAAGCAATGTCTTCCTGGGGGGCATTACTCTGGTTTACACATCAGAGAATCACTTTTTAGCTTGATCTCGCCTTGCAGAGTGTCAGGCTTTATTGAAGCAGAGAAACAGGATGACAAAGCATTGCTCCTCTTTCCGAGGGAAACCATTCGGCATGGCACAGAAAAACCCGGTGTCTCTCATCTCTGCAGTTTGCTTTAGAGCATTGCAGGTCGTGTTATAACTGCTGTGCTTGCGTTACCCAGAAGGGGTTGGTTACTCCTGTATGAATTGGTGCTTACGTGGTGTCTCAGAGGTGATGTTCTGCTTGCCTCCTTTTTGAAACAGGCTGACCTGTTAAAAATAAGACAGTGGCCTTATGGCTTCCAAAGATTTTTGGGCCTGAACTGCTGTTTAAATACAGACTGTTCTCTGAAATCTGAAAGAAAGGAAAATCTAGGGGAGGAGAGCTGTGGAGTTAAAAATTCTTCCTTATCTTAGTAATGGTTAGAACTACATTGATCTAAATCTTTAATTTACTCCTTTTAATGGGGATGTTACCAAGAACCTGAGAAATGTCTGTTGTAATTTAGTCTCATAAAGTTCCAAAATTACCGAGAAAGAATATCCAATAATAGCTGTAATGGGTTTCTCTTAGCCCACACTTAGTGATGAGTCTCAATTTGGAGGTTTGGACAGCACAGCAGTTTATCTGCAATTGTCCTGTGAAGGTTTTGAATGGCCCTTCTCACTTCTCAGGAGGAAACTGAGTCTTGCTTCATGCTGCATTTGCCTGTTGAAATTAATTTACCCTCAACTGGGAGGTTTCATTTACAGATTATATGACTGGCAATTTTATAGTATTCTCTGGCTACTTCATAGTATTCTCATGTTTTCTCTTGTATGCCTTAGTTCAAAAATACCAAGACTACCAAAGACAGGTTTTGAGGGGCAGGATTCCTTCCCCTCCAGTCTGGCTGAATACCTGCAAATCCTTTTTTATTAGTTTTGTATTCTGCCGATGTAACATGCAAAAGAAATTGACAGTTCCTTAGATCAAAAAATGCTGAGCTGTTGTTACTGTGCTGGTTAATTTTTATCAAGCTCCCCTTAATCAGAAATTCTGCTGCTTTGGGTTTCACAGGTGCTGCAGTGAAGGGAAGAAGTGCTTGCTTTAGACTAGGATAGCATAGCATAGCCAGGGTAAAGAGATGCCTTACCTGTAGAAGTAGAGTAGATACTATACTTATCTCCTCTGGGCTTAATCTGATTTTACTCACCTTCACAATACAAAAAGCAGTAACCAGTAACTATTCTAATTGCCAATATGTATTAAGTACCAATGCCCTCAATTACTTCCTCCTCCCCCTCAATATACTTTACTCTTTGTCCCAGTACTAACATAGTTCCACAGATTGAATATGCTTTGACGACGTCTGTTCTTCTGTATGATTAAATGATAGAAGTTCAGATTGAAAAATATCTCTTCCCTGGGGAATTAACTCAGAATTTAACAACCAGAGTTTTACAAAGTCCTCAGAACTATGTGATGTAGGTAATTTCTTTAAATGAAAAGACATGAACCAAATACTGGGAGAAAATTCTCTTGGGTCATTAAACACTAAGTTATTTCTTTTTGTGCAGGAGCTCCTGAAGCTGCTGGTTGCTGACAGGTGGGGGGATACTGTAGGGAAGCTGCATTTACCTGCCTGTTTTTCTGGGTTCTCACTGAAACACCTGCCTCTGGCCGTGCCTAGAGGTGGCTCCCGGCTAAAAGGGGATTTCAGATCCAGTAAGATCTTCCCTGTATGCGTTTCTTGATCTTTCACAAAGGAAGGATTTGCTTTTTGGCAGTATATATAGGGGTACCAATGTGAAAATAAAACTGAAGTGTAAACCAATAGGCTGAATGTGTGCAATTGTAGTGCTTATCTCTGTGTCACTGAAAGGCATATCTTTTGTATCTCTTGATGTTGACTGAGGGATGTATAAGAATACTTCTTGGATGTTCAATGAGGATGGTAATAACTGAAGAATTTTGTTAATTGTTTAAGGATGGACTGAAATATATTGCTGCGGCCCTGGCTGTGCTGTTAGGACGGCCCCTGGGACGGCTCCTGCCCTTTCTGTATATGGACAGCAGCCTTTAACCTATGAGATGGCTTGAAGAGATGCGTGACGCACACGGGGCGTGGTTTTTGGGCTTAAATATGTTGAGTAATTTGTATAAAGTTGGATTTCGCTTTCGACACCACATTGGTGTGTGTGAATCCCGCTGGTGGTCTGCAGCAATATATCTTCTCTAACTGCACTTAATTACATCTGTTCAAAATGTGAAGATAGCACAAGTACAGCAGTGATTTTTTGCTGTTAGCATTTGGCAATGAGATACTTCCCAATTTGTTCTCCAGCTTCCTGTCTTTTGCTTCACTGCTTTGGTTTTCATTATAGTGCAAATGTCTTTGTACAACAGCCTTTTGTGCTTTTTTACCTTTTCTTGATGTCAAAACTATTTCCTTTGATAATCTAGCATACATCACTTCACTGAGTGGTTCTAATAAATATTTTCTGAAGTCAGATTTATTTCTTGCATGCTGTTGTTGCAGATTAGCTGCCCTGCAAAAACCCTTTGCCCAAGCACTCCATAAAGATTGATTTAAGATAGGAGAGTGGAAGGTAACAAAATATTAAAAAATCTGTAAGTTAAGATGCAAATGGTATATTGGACACTTCTCGTAACTTCATATAAAGGTTTGTTTGCTGTATTTGTAAAATCATAGTCTTGGATACTGTGCTGTAATCACAAAACAAACTTAGGAAATCCTGAGTCTGGTGATTTCTGTGAATTTTGGGTAACTATTTTAGTAATCCTTTTTAACCCTTAAATATCTTTAGGATTGCATGTTTGTAATTTTATAGTTTCTAGAAGAACTTGAACATCTGATGTATTTTCTGCTTTATCAAACACTCGTATGCACATCAGAATTTTAAATTCTTGGTTTGTTTCATCACATCAAAATGGACATGGTTACCATGGGGTGCTGTAATGTATTGTCTGTGTGTAGTAAAAAGGTTGGCTTGTGCTTTATTTTCTGCTTTTCTTATATAACGTCTGCATTATTCAAACTGTCTCTGAAGTCCTCTGTAGAACATGGAAAATGAACTGACTAACCATGAAGGTATGGCAGCTCACTCAGTGATGTGTGACAGCTGAGGAATTTGGGCTGAAGTGCTACACTTCAGACTGACATAAACAGTAAATTCTGCTGGCTGAAAGCCAGATTCATTCACTCTACAGATTAGATTTTAACTTGGGCTGGTGGTTTGGTTGGGTTTGTTTTTAAGCAAAACTGTCAAGGAGTACAAGTTAAGAATCTTGAAATATGCTCCTTTGCCCTCTTTGGGTATAAGAACTATGGGTGGGGGAGAACCTAGGTACCCTGATGCTATCATGCATGAAATCTTGTTTTTTGTTTTGTTAAATGTTAAAATTTACCCATATCTGACATTCTAATGTACCCAGAGTGATAATTCATCTGTGCACAATCTGTCACTTTATATAAGAGCTGGGATGGTTCAGGACAAAGGAAGGAAAGCATAGCTTGATGCTGAATTCTTGAATGTGGCAGAAGAATGAAGATCCTTGTGCTTCAGGCATTTTTCAGTTGCAGCTAGAGGCTATTTTTCAAAGCAGTATAAATGTTCAATTGATTAGTTAATCCAGTAGGCTTACAATTTCTTTGTGGTTTCTGTTGCCTGTAAGTTGTTGACTTACACATAACTGAGTAATCCTTTTAATTACTTGAATGCACTGTAACCAGCTTTTTCAAATTTATGGGAAACGCTTATGAGAAAGATCATGTGGTTATCGGAATAGCTGCCTCCAAAGCAGTTGTGTTTGAAGTTTAATTTGTTGTCAGTCTGGTAACTGACAGAGCAAATCCTTTGCTGTTTTTCAGCAAGGTGGTAAGTGGAACTGATAAGACTCCTCTGGGGCACAACACACACACACACCCCCAAGTAAAAAAGGTGATGAATTTAAATCAGGTGCTTTTGGATCAGTGGTTACAGCAACTCTTTTACTTGACACAGCTAAAGAAGTAGCATCAAATGAAGCCTGTGAGAGTTGCCTTACTATAAAGTCGTCAGCAGAGTCAGGTCTGAAGCATGGGAAAAGGTGATTCGTGTTGCCAGAGGCAGAGCTACCTATGGCTTTTGTTTGTGGGTCCAGCAGTGAATTGAACTTGCTTCTCTGCAGAATGAAGCAGCTGAATATATTCAGTAGTCCTGCATCATACATGCATGTCTGTATATATCTATTTGCTTTTCACTTTCAAACTGACTCTGACATGGTTTCTTTTAATAAGCAGAGCAAGTTACAAGGATTTTAGCATAAATTCATAAGAAAGATGCTGCAAATAGAGCTATTTACTGTATCTTTTTTATTTGTGTGGATGTGGGCTGATAGTACAGTTATTAATCTTCCATAAAGTTTATTCAGTGTTTAGGTTTCCCTTAAGAAATTGCTTTCCCCCCTATGTAATCTAACACTTACTGATGTTTCTGGCCATACAGAAAACTCAGATTTCAATCAGAGCAGCATTGGAGATGAGTGATATATTGGTCAGATGTGCATAACTTCCTGGACCTTGTTTTTAACTCTCATAACACAGCTGCTAGTGTGACAGAGCTCCTGTTCAGAGGGCATCTTGGGACAGGAATGGAGGAATAAAGACGGTCTACAGGAAAAGTTAACATCACTGCCTTCATCACTGCCTTGTTAGGGATACCTCTCCAACATACTTCGATGTGCACTCAGTTTTTCAGGGAGCCGGGAAAACACCTGTGACCAGTGCACATACTGTATGCACAATAGTCGCGGAGAAAGGTTGTTCTCCGACCTGGTGTCAACTGTGCAGCTTTACAGAGGGGAATACAGGCAGTAGAGAGGGCAAGAAGGATGTTACAGAGGGTTAGGAGAAGGTCAGCCATGTACTTTATAGAATGTCCAAGGGAAACTGTAGCATATGTGACATGTAAGGTACTGTAACCAGTAGGATTCATTAGGAATTATTATTGTACTGAGTATTATAACTGGCTCTGGAAGGATATGCAAGGATTCCACTGAAATTAAAATTTCTACCTTAGTTCAGCTTTCTGTAATTTGTTTTGAGCATTCTTCTAGTCAGCTTGATACTTCAGCTCTTTAAAATATGCAAAACTCCTTGCTATAAGTAATATTTCATTTTGAAGTTAGGGATACTGGGCTCAGTTGGCCAGAGCATGGTGCTAAGAACACCACGGTTGTGGGTTTGATCCTTTGATGGGCCGTTCACTCAAGAGTTGGACTTGATGATTCTTCTGGGTCCCTTCCAACGCAGAATGTTCTGTGGAGTCTTCATAGTTGATTGCTATAATCGCTGATCCCTTTGCTCCTTGCTTATTTTTCCTTGAAGCCTGACCCTCCTCCCTCTTCTGGATGTGATTGTACCATATAAGTCTCCAAGTTTTCAAGAGTAGTTCTGCTTTCAGAGTAAGTATCCCTCTTTTAGGGCCATAGTCTGCCTCTTCTCCAAAGGCCACAATCCAGGAATACAACTGCTTCACCATCTGAGCCAGCCCCACCTCCATGGCTTTTCAGAGGGAGGGAGAGGAGATGGCCATGATTGTTTCCCATTCCCATGCTGTGCTGAGGTAGGCTTGATGTAATGAGAGAAACATTTATTGTAAAGTGTAACTTCTTCAATCTCCCTGGTGTGCCTTCAAAGGAACATCTTGCACGTACAAGGCAGAAATATTCTGCCCTGCTTCACAGTTAGTACATCAGATGCCCTGTCCTCTAGGCTTTGGGAATGGGGAACTAATCTCACTGCATCCCTCATTCCCAAGGAAAAAAAAAATTGCATTTTTTTTCTTTTGTTTGCTTCCTCACTACCACCTACACAAAATATTGCCTGTTTTTGATGGTAGATTTGTTGGTTGTAATATGTAGAGTTGGTTTTACCCCTCCCTTCCTTCCCCAAGCCAGACTCCTTTCTTTTTTTATTGAGTAATACCTGCTTCTCTTGCCATCAATCACTTCTTCACTGCCTTGGCAAGGTAGAGCAGAATTGCAAATAGATAGTATATGGCCATGCTGTGAGCCAACTGACAGAGGGCAAGTTTAGATTAGATATTAGGGAGAAAGTCTTTACTGTGAGGGTGGTGAGACAGTGGCGCAGGAGGTCCAGAGAAGCTGTAGACGCCCTATCCCTGAAAGTGTTCAAGGACAGACTGGAAGAAGCCCTGAGCAGCCTGCTGTAGTTGTAAGGAGTCCCCTGGCTGTGGCAGGGGGCTTGGACTAGATCATTAAGGTCCCTTCCAACCCAAACCACTCTTGGATTCTATGATCTTGTTTGACCCTTTCATTTGGTTTCTTTCCAATATGGTCTTAGAAGGCAAATCTGCTCAAGGAGACACATCTGCCATCACTTTAGCAGTAAGTCCAAGTAACACTTGATATGTTCAATTTCTGGTTTTGTCTCTGCATTTTTGTGGTTGCAGTCTGATGGAAGAGTAATGTCAGTGCCCATGCTGTCTTGGGGGGGGGGGGGGGGGGG
>VWZD01007162.1:622113-635219 GCA_013396695.1 Sakesphorus luctuosus
GGGGGGGAGTGGGGGAGGTTCCTGCAGACATTCTGCAAGTAGCTGGCTATTTCCATGATGAGGGGTTATCTCCTGCTCCTCAGCTTGCCTGTAGAGTAGGAAAATGAATCTTGTTTGCTGCACTACAATGTACTGTGGGCAGTGAGTTTTCTCTGCACTGAAAAGCATTCAGAATGGTAGAGGAAGGAATATGTTTAGGTTGAAGCAATGTTGGATAACGGTACTTACGCATGTAGGCTGATAGTTACATGGTACAGAGTTACTACAATGCACCAAAACTTCCTTATGGGGATCTGTGTTTCTCTGAGGAAGAAAATGCAATAGCTGATTGATTTTTTTGGCTTGATATATGATGAGTTGCTATCTTTTTCTGGTCTGCAGAAGTCTCTAACTAGATGCATGTCTCATACTCTCATCACTGGTTCTTTTTAAAGTAGCAGTCAGGGATAGGATCTGCCTATGTAAAGTATCTCCTGGCAAATGGGGTACTGCCAATTTTGTGTCTAATTAGAACTGCCAGTAAGCCCTAGAACTTTAATTTGAGAAACAGTACAACTTGAGCTGCCTATCTCTAAGCAGAATTAGCTACCTGTAGCGGTTAACATGTGCTTCACAAAAAGTAGGAGCAAGCTGAGTCAGCTTCAGAGGTGCCGAATTTGACACTGCTGAAAGATGTGTTTGAGATGTGAAAACATAATCATGAAGATTTTAATCTCTTTTGATGCTTTATGTAACAGAACACCATGTGATCTCGGGATCTGTGGTGTCGTCACTGTTCACCCTTCTTGTTTTTCTTGATCATGACCAACCACTATTAAACTCAGCAAAGTTTGAATTGAAGCAAATGGATAATATTTAATGGGCGAGGCTTTGCGATTCTTGCAAGTGCTGCGGAGTTCAGGACCTGTGGCTAATAGTGGAATGCTAATGCTAATCTTACGGCCACCAAGGACTGAGAGGTATTTGTTCTGACCCTCCGTCTCGGGGAAACTGATCAGCAGGTACTAAATAGATGCATCAATGAAAGTGACACTTCTCCAGAAACAAGGAGGTCCTGACCAAATAACCATGAAAGTGTTATTCTTAGAACTGGAACAGCATCTGAAGAGGTATTTATGTTAAGTTTTTAATATGTAGATGCTTGATTTGTTTTTACTTTTTTTTTTTAATAGTTCCTTTAACTATTTTGTTGTGCAAATACTTAAAAATGCTTCTTCTGAATCAAAGTGCTTGGGACTTACTAGACCTATTTCAAGCTAGGAATATCATACTGATTGAGTGTACTGCCATGCAGACTTGTTTACTTATTCAGTGAAAATCTACAGGTCTTGAAATATTTTTACTGCAGTAATTAAAATAACCCACGTTATAAGATGTTTGCCATTACAGTATTTCTTTCCTCTTTTCAAAAAAATGTTGTTTCAATTATTCCAAATCTTAAGTGATACAATACTAAACCAAAAATGAGAATTTTAACAGGATTTAAAATTTACCAAATAAGTTTGTATTCATTCAAATACTTTTCATTTATAATATACATTATCTTCTGTTCTGTCACATGATTAAAGAAAAGTTTAATCATTCTTGTCAAATGTATGGAGAGGCATTAAAATACAGCGTAGTCTTCTACAAGTTTCATTTATTAACCTCCTTTTCCATATAAATAGTGAAATATGAAATACATGTTTTTGATGTGGTTCCTTTCTGGTATTTAAAGTAAATACCACGTAACTTGGTGAATTAGAAGAATTGTTTTACTGAGTTAAAAATACACGACAGTGAGGGGGGAAAATGCCCTGACTCTTCATGTTGCAGAGTTGTTTTTCTGTGTAAAGAAGGCAAATACTCATCTGTGGGAGGGAGCATGGAATTTGTTCCTAAATTCTGATCTCTAAACTGGTGCTTTTGTTATGCCACACCCTTGAAATCCAACCCCCTTAATCCTATATAAATTTTGACAAATATCAACTAATACTAATACATTTAACTTGACGTTTCTGTCATGTTGTGTTTGTGGTATCGCCTGTGGAGAACAGCTTTCCTCTGTGAGTGGTACCTTTTCAAAGAATATAAAATTATACATTAAAACACTTTTTTTAAAAGCTCAGTTTTATTTTTTTCAGTAATCAACAGTTTCTGAAAAATGTTTGAACTTTGAAATGAACATTGAAAATTATACTAAATTAATCCGAATGCCTAAGCAACCAGTCTAATGGAAATATTCTATGATAGCAATTGATACATAATGGCAACAAGTATGTCATGTGTGAGCAACATGTGTATACAGCAATGACTGGTGTCATCGTAATTTACTGAATAAGAAAGGAAGTATTGAGAAGATTGTTTCCTACCGTGAACCAAGCTATTCCACAAAATGTGTAATGAAGAAAATGTGATGGAGTAGATGTGTGATTTTTCTTTGACTTTTCTGCATCATGAAGAGGTTTTGCTGTAACTGACCTTTACTGATACGCATAGAAGCGTGATACGGCACCTCTAGTCATAGACCAAAGTCTGCATCTGTTAACATTATACAGAAAATGTGGACAATTTCTCCTGTAGTCTTGTTCAGCAAGCTACTTTGTTTAATTCTCATTTGCTTTTGTTTCCTCTAATTTCTCTTGCAGAGATGCTGGTTTTCTCTTAGTTGCTTTTTGGTGAGTTAGGGTTGGCTGGCTGTCATGTCACCATTGCAAATGAAGGAGAAGGTTTAACGTTTCTGGCAGCTGTTCTTGGCTAATATTGTATATGGTTATATATTTTCTGCTCAAACTGACCCTGCTGAATGCCTGGGTCAAATACAAAGAAGCATTTACCTTTTCCTGGGTTAGATGCAGAATTTGAGAGGGACCATGTAGTTGTATGCATCCTTCTGGAGCAAGGAGGAGGAATTCCAGGATCAGGCATTTCCTTTGACACTTAGAGGATACTGACACAGTTGGTGAATCTTATCCCACTTGCAGTCAAGGGCAGCTAAGAGAATACTGAGAAGAACTTGTACCATTAGTAAATGTAATACTTTATACATAGTTTTCATTTGAAGTTTGGCTGCCAGAATCAAGTCTAAGATCCAGAGTTTAGACTCTGGAGCTCCATCAGGTTGCTTTGGAAAAGTGATCCATGTGCTATTGGAGAACTGTCAAGCGCTAGGCAGCTGGAAATGGGGGTTACGTGGGTGTGCAGGAGCTCAGCAAAATGATCTTAAAGGTCTTTTCCAACCTAAATTATCCTATGATTTAACAATATCAAGGGATAGAAGACTCACTATATTTTATGAACTAGTAGTTCCTACAGTTTTTAAAAGACAAGCAAATATTAAATAGTTGCACTCTAATATGAAAAAAAAATACAACAAAAGTCTGGCAACCCTGAAACCCTCTGTATTTTCTCTATTTAGAGGTAATTTTTCATTCAAGTCACATCTTGGTCCTTCCAAGGACTTAAAAGATCCTTTTGAGTACCTTGGCATCTTTCAGTCTATCCATATAAGTAAAATATCCCAAACCCCAATCTCAGAATCAGCTCAGTGGTTCTTTTCTACCCACTTCAGTTTATCAACAGCCTGTTTTTAAATGCTGAGTTCTTCAGAAATGGGACTGAAAAACAGGTTTGGGCAAACTAATTTGAGGCAGGAGCCTGTCTGAGTTGCAGCAGTGCTACCCTGTGACTCAAACATAATATTTTTGTTTATAGTTGTCATGTTGCTTGTACTTGAGCTGCTGATGGATATTACTGTCCACCTGGCCAGGGCCTTTGGCAATTAGCAGTAGCTGGGAAGAGTCAGAGAGGAATTCCCCTGTTCTGTACCTGGTGTGGGAGCAGGCATGCCTCTCTGGAAGGGAAGTTGTCTAGGGTGGGTTTTAGAAGAGGTGACTTGTCCTCCTGTGCTTGATGGGACACTATAGCAGTGGTTCCCTGGCTGCATTGGCAGAGCTGGAAGAGGGGCAGGGATTTTCTCTCCTTCCCCTGCCTTGACAGCAGTGTGGCAGCTCGTGGTTGATGCTGTAGAAGAGTGGCCCCTGAGCGAACACCCTGTGTGAGAATGAGGAAACATACCTGGGAGCTGTTTTGGACTCCCATGCATTACTAAGTGGGTTACTCATCTCAGACTTCTGAGACTGGAGTTGTTTGGGTTTTGTTTTTGTGGGGATTGGGTTTTGTTTTAAATTTTTTAAGCTAGAGAAGTTCAGGGTATCATTGTAATAACAGTGGTTTCTGGAGTGTGAAGTAATTGTTTTTCAGAAGTGTTACGTGCCTGACATACTATATACGTGAGTCTTGGATCTTGTTTTGTGCAAAAGACCCTTGGAAAGTCTAATGAAACATTTTAGGTCTATACCCACCAGAAAAGAGGCAGCAGCAGTTTAAGGGAGCAAACAGGACTGCTTCATAAACAGGGTGCCAATCATAAATTTAGCCCTCTCTGCATAAAGACGATTGCCCAGATACTGATTAGGTATGAAGTAATATGCTGTAATCTTTCCTTCGCAATATGTATTAAAAGATTAAGAGTATGTCTTCTGCCATTTGCAGAATGTCTGGTTCAAGGGTAGCTAAATATGAGTGATGTCTGCCCTGCATGGTCACCACAAATCCAACAGTCTTGAGGTACTTGCTGCTTATAAGCCAGAAGATGCTGTCCTGTGGAAAATGAGAGCTTCTTACTGCCTGAGGTTCCTTTAGAGGATCAGTAGGGTACTGAGGAAGTCTGAATCCCACTTGAAGGAGAATCAGGCCTTCAGGATATATGGGTGTTCTGTAGATGACCTGGACCAATGCCAGCTATTTGCAGTCTCTGGCCTAGGAGGTGCTCCAGGGACATGTTCAAAATATGCTGAGCCAGCACATCTGTGTTCTGTTCTTTGTGGTTTGCAGTATGGCGGGGCTGCAAGAACAAAGTGTTGTGCTAAAGTAGGTAATACATCTCTAAAGCCCTAAGGCACAGTCAGGTCAAATTAAAATATCGATCTGTCTCTAGGTAATCTTTAAATTTTTAAGCACACCTTATTTCATAGTATTACATACTTTCCCAGGTATCTTGCATTCTATTTCAAATCAGTATTGCTTTACAGTTTGTTCCTTCATCAAGGAGAGTGTAAATGGAATTTACGTAGAGATACTGTATTGGGATTTCTGTGATTGTGAGTCAGCAAGACTTGTGTCTCTTAATTCACTGCAGCTATGCCAGGATTAAGAAGCTTGTGAGTGCTTTCCCACTCCAGAGTGGAGCTGTACCTGCTTCTCAGTGCTGTGCAGAGTTGAAGCACAGGCATTCATCAAATTCCTCTCATATCCTTGTTTTCACAGGAAGCAGGGTGGGGGTAGGGGGAAGGTACAGGTTAGCCAGGAAGTTATTCAGCAAATGCCCAATTTGGTGGCTGATAAAGGAGAGCAGGACTTTGGGATACGGCACTGTGCAATAAATCAGGTCACATTTTGTGTTTATGGAAATTCTCCCCATGCTTCCTGAATGGTTGGAGGTGCATGGGGTTTGATTTCTATAAATTAAAATCTCCATTCAGGTATAAAAATACCTTTAAATGCACTACAGTGAACTCAGCCTGTTAAAGTGCTGTTCTGCTTGGTTGGATCAGCAGGTCTTGAATTTTCTTTGTGTTGTTTTAGAAGGTCAACAAATGATAAACCGTGGGTTGAGGCATAACTAGAGTGGCGTATTTTGACCACTCAGAGATTAGGAAATATGGCATTACAAATTTGTGTAATATGCATGCATTAGAGCCAGGGAAGCTAATCTGAAAGTCATTCACCTATTTCATTAAAAATGTGGGAGTGTAAAAGGTCAGCTGGATAGAGGATAAAGAAGAAAAGTGCCATTGAACTCACAGCTTATGATCTTCATTGACCTACATGTGTAAACGTGTTGCAGTGTTTATTACTGTTTAACAGAATGGCCTTAAAAATCATTCTGCACAGCAGGGTGATAATGAGTTATCTGCCACCTCAAAAACTAAGAGGTGGCCAACCTTCATCTGATCAGATTCTGCATCCCAAGTGATCAAGTGATCATTTCCCACACTGAGGTCTTACCTTATGTTTCATTTCCATACTTTTCTCATCATCGGCTGTTTGTACTAATTTCTGTAAAAGTTGGAGTAGGGAACTTCTCCCAAACTTCCTGAAGACCGTAGGCCAGCACTGGTTAATTGCAGAGGTTTTGCGTTTGTTCCTAGCGAATTAGAGTTGGCTTTCAGCACGACAGGCTTCTAGTGTGGGAAATACAGGCATGATTTCAAGTGTTGCACTGAAAAATGGCCATCAAAGGGCAAATGACACTCAGAAGTGTAGGCCAGCTGTTTATGCCATATAAATACTTTTTTAATACACATGACTAAATTATTAGCTGATCCAAGATTTTTAAGAGTTTTAAAGGGAACAGTTAGAAAAAGGGGAGGAGGTGGGAAAAGAGGAAGGAATGGATTAAGTGGTTAAAACAAACAGAAAAAAAGGCATACCGGGTGTAAGCTTTACAAAGGTCTGAGGAAGGCAGAAATAGAGGGCCTGAAGGTTCTCCAACCCCCACTTCCACAGTTTGCACCACTCAGTAAGACATAGTATTCCCATTTCATGAGACTTGGTGTGACTTTTCTGCAGCCTTAAGGAAATAGAAGATATTAAGAATTTGAAAAATAGTAGAAGATGACCCTTCTCAGTTTCAGGTTAATTTGGCTGGTTTTTAATTTGATTACTAAATCTCACTAGGTGCTATCCAGGTAGTCTGAGGTGGGTGGGTGTTAGCCACTCTCCTGGAGTTCCTCTTGGACAGTTTGTCCCTTTGATCAGAGATGCCTTTTAATATAGAAAATTTCATCTTTCCAAATGGTCATCATGTCACCGTGCCAAATTGCTTCCCATACTTGCCATGTTCTTTTGTTAAGTGTAACTTGAAATGCTCCAGTGACTCTTTCCTCCCTTCTTCATTTAATTTTGGAGTATGTATATGGATTTTGAAAAATCTGTTGTACATCCCGAAAAAATGGGATTAAATACTATGCTAAGTGGTTTTTGCTTTGAGGTGTTCTCTTTGCCTTTGAGTAACATTACATGTGAAAGCTACGCAAAAGACCTGGGAACTGAACACTATGGGTTAAATCTAAAATTATTTAAGCCTAATTTCACATAAATAAAAAAATTAATTTCAGCTCCATGCTTTGGGTAGTGAAACTTACAGGTTGTAACATTTTTTCACTTTTCTATATATATGCTGATTTATAACACTAAACATCTTTTCCCCTTCCATCCTGGGGACAGTATCAGTGTGCAAAGTGATGTTATGTGCAGCTTTCTAGAGGAAGGAAAATCAATTCCTGGCTCAGATGTCTCACTTGAAACTTTCAGGATGCTAACATGATTGAAGGATTTTTTTTTCCCCTTTGTGGTCGTTGGTCAAGGGCATTTAGGGAATGCTGAAGAGGGCTTCACTTTTAATGAAGGTACATATATTTTACTTTCTCATTTTAAGGTTGGATCTGAAATTAGGGAATCCTGTGATTCCCAAGCCACATGTTACTGAAAATGTATAACTACTTTAAAAAAGTGGAGTAGCATCTGGATGTAATTTCAGGTTTTGAGTTATGATAGACCTGAGATGACTCTGTGGGAAGACTTTGAAACTCAGTGGATATACACAAACAGGGTCCTTCATCTCAGCTGCATTGCTAGATGGTTATCTATGGATGAACTCAGGAAAGGGGATGCCATACATCCCTCCCCAAGCATCCAGATTGCTTTAAGATGACTCATATTGTCTTCCAGAGTTCTCTCTGACCAATAAAGAGTGGATCATCTGTGATTGGCTATATGCAGGTATTTGATATAGACCTAATGTTTTGTTCTGTCAGCATTAAAATGGGTAGATTCATTATAATTCTCATTAAAAACAACTGAGGTTGACTTAGCAATTAGTTGCCTGTCAAAGAGAAAGGAGATACCCTCAGAGGAACCAGTAAGAACTGCTCCTTGTTTGTCTTTTGATCTTACATGGTTATCTTCTTGCTTTAAATGCAGCCTCCTGTCTCTTGTGCAGAGCTCACAGCATGACACTTCTCTGTGTGCACTGTGATTAGAGATGCTGTCAGGTTATTTCCAGAGCCCCAGTAGGGTGTATGTATTCTTTCCACTAAATATTTATTTAGTTATGCTTGCACATCTGGCAAAAAAAGAAAAAGAAAGTATTTATAAATATAACACTTTGCTAGCATCTTGCATAGCTTTCCCTTTTATCTGTTTTTTATAGAACTCAACTAGCAAACAAATAAACTATAGATGCAAATAACTTTACTATGGGGGAGGAAAAGCACACGTTTAGGAACACTGACAGAGTAATATCTTGTAGCAAGAGCTTCTTAAATTTAGCAGAAATATGTAAATTGAAATTTGCAGAATTAAATCCAGAAATGAAATAAATAGCCTTTGGAGCTGAGCAGTAAGTTCCCAAAGGCCTGGCTTCTTTAAATGAAGATCCTAGCTAAAGGTTTGGGACTGGAAAAGGAAGTTGGTTGAGATTCTGTGATCTTTATTTAGACTGTAAGTGGGGGGCTTAGGGGGAGGGTGTTTATGGTGTTTTTTCCTTTTTTATTGTGGGGGGTTTTTTGTTTGTTTTATTTTGGGTTTTGAGGGGGTTTTTTTTGTCCTTAGTCTGTTAAAAAATATTTATGACTGACTGTGGGAAACAAGTTCCTTGGACAGCTTCTCCAGTTATGTACCTTTACTGAGATGAAGAAAAAATATTATTGCCTATTGAAATAAACATTTAGTCTTTGATGTCAACTGCAGCCAGAGTTTCTTCTTTTGGTTATTAGCTTGGAGCAATTTTGCCTAAGTTGGATACTGGGCCCTGGGGGGGAAGGAGGGTGTCTGTCAATACACAGAGTTTTGAATTTGTCAATTTTAAGGGAGAATAATACTCTGCCATTCACCATTTTTAGGTGCCAAGTGAAATGCACAGTCAGATGTCAGGGAGAATCTAATTGCTGTAACCTTTTCTTGAGTAAATAGCAGGTTTTGGTTTTAACCTCTTCAGTACTTGTTATTCTGTAGTTGCAAGTCCATATGATCTGAGCCTTCCTATGGCATAAGAAGAAAGTGTGCTGTGACAGAAATCGTTGTTTTCTAGTATGGTTTCTGATGTGGTGTCTTTGCAACATAGTCAAAAAGCGGGATTTATTTTAAGTTCAGGAGATGCTTGTCTAGGGCTCTTAATGTTGTCATCTAAAGGGAGAATTCTTTGACAAGATACTTGAAAGATGGATGTTTTTTAGGTGAAAGAGTATTTCAACGCACACAGAAATGTGCCGAACCAGACTTGCATAGAGACAAAATTATTCTGTGCTTCAGCTTACCTCATTATGTGCTTAAGATGAAAAGCACTTTTCTCAAGTGCTTAGCATGAATCAATTGAGACCAGGGGAAATTATTTAGTGGGGGAAACAGTGTTTAAGAACAGAAACACTACAAAAGGTGACGCCTACTGAAATCCTTGACTACCCTATATATGTTTAACTGAAGCAGTCAATTTATTGGAGGATCAAAAATGCTGGTGTGCTACTTGTTTGCTATATTGTACTCTCCCCTGCTGGTTTCTCAGTCTCCCATCTCGAGCATCTATTACTTTATACAGGTTGCAAACACCTCGGGTGCTCCATAGATATTCAGGCTTCCAAAGCATGTGATCCTGTGTGAGGAGACTCAAAAAATGCTCTTTGTCGCATATCCAGGGCTAACAGGGGCATGAATTTGTCCAGCCCAGTGCAGACACAGAGTAGCTTTACAGAGATGAGGAATTCTGCAGCCTTTCTCACCTCTGCTCCCAGGAATGTAAGATTTTGTAGAAATCTAATATCTTGTATTATCTGTTTATAGGTATGAAAGGAGGTTGTTTGAAGGTTTTGAGTAACATAGTAGACACCCTTCTAGTGTGAAATGGAGTTTGGAGGACTATTTTCCTTAAACCTTTCATCTGTTTTATTTCATAAATGACACATTTTTAAAAAGCAACAGCAAAAGCCCAACCTTGTGCTTTGACACAATTCAGTCTCTGTCCTTCTCAGGCAGATAGTGTGGTGTTGAGATGAGAACATTGGGAGATAGTGGTGCTCTCCCCACTCTTTCTGCCCAAATTCCACTCCATTTTGGGAATGAAAGTAATCAATATGATGGCTTTTTTTTATTTCCTAGACCATCTGAACACTCAGACCTTTCTCAGCCCTAAAGGGACACTTTTGGTCTGTTTTTTTATGGAGTGGGCAAAGCAGAACATGCATATTAATATGCAATCCTACTTACGCAGGTGACAGCTTTCTGTTGAATCACAGTTCTGCTTGTAGGCATCTAAAAATAAATGACAGATTTTGCTAAAAGCCCACTGAAGGTAATGGAACATAGTTAATGAGTTTAGTGGGAATATGATTTAGGATCATATCTGTTATCTCTTTGTGAAGATTAATATAGATTAAAGAGGGCAATGTTACTTATTGTTAATTTAGTCTGAGAATTGTATCATTTTTCTGTCCAAAGTGGAATAATGGCATTTGATAATTATCAGTCATTATGATAGCCCCAACAATCATCCATTACTTTATTTTTACTTCTGTTAATAAAACTACATACAAATATCTGCTGTCTGTCCTGCAACACCAAAGCAGGTGTTTTGAGGGTATGTCTGTTCAGGCCTGTAAGTTCAAGTTCTTTGATAACCTGATTAGCAGAGATAGGACTTACCCGTTTTTACACCTACTCTGCCCCTTTTCTGATTAAGAACTTCCAGGGAACTCCCAGAGCTTGTGTCCAGCTGCAGTTTTGTTAATTGTCCTGACTAACTGCCATGGAGAGGAGTTATTTGAGATATATTACGGACTTTCAAGGCCAACCTATCATAAAACATTAATTTAGATCAAGTCTAGGACCAAAGTTGATGCAGACTCGAGTACAGATGATGTGCTTCTGGAGCTGTTTATCAAATGGCTCACTTGATCCCTGAATACGATTAGTACTATCGTGTGTAGTAAGTAACCTCTGTCAGAGAAAGTGGTCAGGTGAAGTGTGGGTTCCACACGTCGTTACTCATGTTTGTCCATCAGGAGGTGGGAAGCTGGAGCTTGATGCATGTGTTCTAATGTGTTGCTTCCAGTTTACTTGCTGATACACATCTGTGAGTCAGCACAGGCAAGTTTTTTTCTAAAAAACTTCCTTTGATTTTCAGGCTGTTAGGTGCTATCCTGTGCAACTTCCCCAGATATCCAAAGGGCAAGATGAGAGCTGTGTCTCTGGGGGATGTGAACACTATGTGGTATTGGGAAAGTGTGTATGAAGAACTCTTATTCTTAAATGTGACCTCCCTGTGAATAGGATTAGTTTGTACTACTCCGCTGGCATTATTGAATGAAAGAATAGTAGTCTAGGACAACATAAATAAACTAAGAAGGATGATGCAGATACGCAAATGCTAAATTTAGCTTTAAGATGATTATTCTGTGCCTCCTGGCTTTCCTGCTTCTCTAGGAGCAACACCTGTGACGTATGTGACTTGTAGCTCTTGCAGAAGTTTGCTATGGAGAATGGCAGAGTTTTTTGACTTTATTTTTTTAAGTGTCTTTAAGTAATGTACTGACTGATGAAAGTGCAGGTCTAGAAAACTGTTTTTAGAGGTTGTCTGTTTCTTGTGGTGGTCTAGTTCAGCATTGGGTCTCTTTCTAGTTCAGCATTAGTTATCTTTCTAAGCTGTTAGTGGTAGAGAGGATCACTTGAATTGGCAGTGGTGGTAATTGCTGTGTTCCATGACACACGAGAGCAGAACATTTGTTGAGAAAATCACCACAGTTAGGTGGGGGAAGAATCTTTCTGTTAATGTGTTTTCTGCTGCAACTTTTAAGACTGTAAGTGCTGTGTGGTGCAATCTAAAAATAAGTGAAGAGGCATTTTCCCTGTTAATGTAGAATAGTGTCAGCTGGCCTGCTGGAAATCCACGTTTGTGACGCTTTTTGTAGACAATTGGTGGCTGAGTATTTTTTTCATAGTGTGTGCAAGGCATAAAGGGGAATTGTAGGAGTCTGAAAGATTTTTGTGTGTGTCTGTGTGTGTGTGTGTGTCTGTGTGTGTGTGTGTGTGTGTGTGTGTGTGTGTGTGTGTGTGCGCCCGCGCGCGTATTTTGCGTTTACTGCCTTGCACGGGCGACACAGGCAGAGCTGCCGGGTACGGGCTCTGCTTTCCGGGACTGAGGTTTGCGGGTCAGGGGCCGAGGCGGCGGTGCGGGCACCGGGAGAAGCGGGCACCGGGACTGTCCCCGGGCGCGGCGCTGCCGCGCGCCGATAGGTGGCGGTGTCGGCGCGGCCACGGGCGGCCCCTCCGCGCGTCCCGCGCTCCCACCGGGCCGTGCGGGGCTTCCCCGCCGCTCCCCAGGCCCCCTCATTATCATTATGATTATTATTATTTATTATTAATTCTTTTTAATTACGTCCCCTCTCGCGTTCCGGCGAGTGCAGGTCGGCACGGCGAGCCGCGCTCCGCCACCTCGCTTATCGGGCTTGGCGGGTGCGGGGGACACAGCCATGTCCCCCCTCGAGCCCTCCCACGCGTGCGGGCCCGTCCCGCGGGGGCGCCGCCGGGCCGGCGCGGCGCGCTAATGAGATGCGGCGCGCGGGGCGGGGCGCGGGCGGCGTAGCCAATGGGAGGCGGCGCCGGCGCATAAATGATGGGGGGGGCCGGGATGCCCGGGTTTTGTGCTGCGCGGCGGAGCTGACCCCGCTCGCAGCGGCCGAGCGCAGCCCCGCAGGGTCCCGCAGGGTCCCGGCCCCGCCTCGCCCGGCGGAGCGGCCCCGCACGCACACACGCCGCCGGGAGGAGAGAGACCTGGGTTTTAATTTTTTTTTTCCGTGGAGCGTTTCTGGCCGCGGTCGCATGAATGCCCAATGTTGTAGACCGGTGGCAATGGATCTAGGAGTTTATCAACTAAGACACTTCTCGATTTCGTTCTTATCGTCCTTGCTGGGCACAGACAACTCGTCTCTGAGGCTCGACAGTAGGTAAATAAGTGTTGTGTCCGAGCGGCTGTGCCGGCGGGGCAGGTGAGCGCCGGGCTGGCTCCTTTGTCC